>JABCMJ010002757.1:0-33703 GCA_014822125.1 Arbutus unedo
CAGCTGTTAAATAATTTTCATTTTCCATCGCATATCAAGTCAAGAAATTATTCTACCCCGTTCGACAATTCATTATTCGCGAGGGGGGCAATTCATCATGAATAAGGTAAGATTTTTTATAGATTTTCATTACAGTGTTGTTTAGGTCGTGTTTCTACCATGAATATATGCGTTTGATATATATGAGATCGAATCATACATGATCTGTGGTGATTTGGTGGAGCTTTGAAAAATTTAGTCAAAAAAAATGAGGGCTTGTTCGTGTTATGTTTGCACATAACAGAACCTCCAAAATCAACCAAGTCGCTCTACTGAGCTCTTAATTTTGCAAAGTTCTATTTTGGACAATGAGCATATTTTTTGCGCTCGAGCAAGTGACCTCCCTGAAATTAGAAACTAATTTTATTTTGTAAAATCAGTCTATTTTTTGTCTTTTTGTCTATTTGTGCATACTGTTTGGGTTTATAATAGTAAATTACATATTCATATTGTCATGCATTGGTAATGATTACATTGGACACAGTGTCTTTGTGATTTCGGCGGTGAAATACTGTTAAAATCTTACTGGATTGGAGATGTCTCGACGGTCGAAGGTTGTTTATGAACTTGATGCAGGGTGATCATATCCTTAGATAGGCCCACGATGAAATATCACTAAATTATTCTCTCTATTGGAGTTTAGGACATGACGTAGGATTTAGCGTAGGAGCATGCATGACCTTGTGATCGGGTCTCATGTCTTGCATGAATTATATTTGAGTATGTTTTCTTGTTCAGGTTATTTTTTGCTTTCTATAGTATGTTATTGATTTAAGCATGATTGATTCAATATTATAATGGTGTTATATGATTTCCTAATCGAGTTCCGGTTTATGTGTTGTAAATTAACCATTTATATGTTATAAAGTTAAGTCAAGAAATTAGACTTCTTTTTGAAAAAAGTTAAAGTTCAGTAGATAAGTTTTATTTCAATCGTTTTACTTCAATGTTTCTGATATCTTTTATTAGTTTGGGCATTTTGCACCTATAGTTGATTAATTATTTTAGTTCAGTGTTGAATATTAACTGATGGCACTTGAGATATTTATTGGTTTTGATGGATACTTTGTTCAGGTTTTATTTTGTATTTGTACTATTACTTATTTCATGCCCTTGAAGTGTGGGGTGTGACAAATTAGTATTAGAGCATGGTTTGAATACCTAGAGCTGTAGATTAGGGTCCTAGGAGTTTATGTGTTTATGTGGAGTTGTACCCCTAGAGTTCCATACATTGTCTTCGGACGTCCATGGCACTTTGATGGCACACTTTACACTTTACACTTGACACACCAGTGCAAAGCGCCTAATAAGTGTTATTTTCTATTTGCTATGGATTAGTAATGTGGGGTTGGTGTTGATACCGCTTGGTGTCCACGTGGCAGGTAACGTGGCATTGGGTTGTGGGACTACAATGTGACGCTTTGATGGCGCACTTTGCACGTCGGTATGAGGAGCCTAATAAGCGCCATTTTTTATTTGCTACGGATCAATGACGTGACACTGATGTGGATGTCAGATGGCGTCCATGTGGCAAGTGATGTGGCTAGCCAGATGCGTGTGAGCGTTGATCCCGTAAAGGTGTGATCCAATGGTTACGAAAGAATCCGATCGGGTACAACTGCTCCTCACGAACGGGTGCGATCCAATGGCTAAAATTGCATCCAATTAGGGATGTGCAAAACAGTACACTGATTCAAATAATCTAAACCAACAATTTGTGAACAGGTGCATGCCTATACTATGGAGTCTGGAATCTCACTTGATTACTTCTTGTTGATCTTTAACACCATCGATAATTTGCAAAACATTTAACACTATGCTAATGCCAATCGGGTTTGGATCTCCTGTAAACACTCCGATACTTAAGTTAACTTTTGAAAAGAGAGAAAACAACTTGAAAGCTTTGGGAGAGTGTATGCGTATACCTGAGGTTTGAGTGCTCGTGGAGTATTTATAGAGAACCCCTAACAAACTGCTTGGGACAGCGACCGGAGATGTCGTGCCTTGGGTCACAAATTGCAATACTTCTACCATGTGCCCCACATCCGTGCAAATCGGACAAACATCCGCATATCCTAATTACTTCTTCTCCACATTTACCCAGGCAATTGCACGCAACGTGGGGGTATGCCTCTACGTGGTCGTGCCGAGCGTAGAGCCCTCAGCGGCACGATCAGAGGTTGCAACTTGAGAAATCTTCAACCTGATGAGGAATGCCGATCGAAATGAGGTTCGACCAGACCTAGCATATCGTGCGCTCAGTACTGATAGAGGCAAGCTAGGTAAGCTTGTCGAACTTTTGCGGTCCAATAACAGTATATCCGTCGTTGGGCCTTACTCAACTTTAGCCCAATACATATGAGTTGAGCGTGATCATGGGCCGTGGGCCACGGCCCATTGCACTGCATACGTGGCCTACCACATATAAAAAGAGGTGTAATTTAGCCTATAAATAGACCAACAATTCAGCCATTTGAGACACATCTTTCAGTCTTCTCTTTCCTAAAATCTCTCATATTCTGCAACATTTATTTCAAATTTTGATATTCTAGAGAATCAAAATTTGGTACTTTTTGGTTCATATTATCTTCACTACGCTACAAATATTGTGTCCGTTTCTATTTGTGCAAACGTAGATGGAAAAAATAAAAAGTTCGGTTTCGTTGCATCTTGAAGACAAAATTACTATAAACCATGCATACCATTTGATGGAAACAAATACGATCTTGAAAAAGAACAACACTACACTTACACCATTTGTTTACACCAAGTTTTACACCCTCACTCACACTTAGGGAGGGTGTAAAACATGGTGTAAAACATTGATGTAAGAGTAGCCTTTTTGTTTTTCTTCAAACATAATAGTAGAGACCACTTGTACAATTGTATGGATGTATATAACTTTTATTATTTATAACTTACACCAAACAAACAATTCAACTGTACACTATTACAACGTACATTTCCTCTCCAATTTAACACAATCGTAACGGACAAAATTAGGATCCATTTTTAGCAACAAAACTGTAAGAGACGGTCTAAGAAAGGAAAACGAGGGAAAAAGAAAGGAAAAAAAAAAAAAAAAGAGAGCAGAGGACGCATGAGTGGGGACTTCTTCTCAATGTTAGTACTTGGATGCTACTAACAACTAAAAGCCACCGATATAGCCGCTGCCGTTGCAACACGTGACTGCCAAACAGCGCAAAAAAATATAAAAATCGGATGGGGAACATGACCGTTACAAATCCCCTCATTTAAAACTTCACAAGAAAGCAAAACAGAAAAATAGTACCCACAATCAAAGACAGAGAGAGGGAAACACAAATTCAACGACACCCCAGCAGAAGAAATGGAGGAAGAGAGGATGCAACAGCTCAGATCCAAAGCCACAGAGCTTTTCCTCAGAAAAGAGTGGAAGGAATGCGTCCAAGCCTATTCTCACTTCATCTCATGCTGCCAAGAACAAATCTCAAAAAACACCCATCAACACCCTAACCCAAATCATCTCTCTAATCTCAACAAATCCCTCTGCTTAGCCCTCTCCAACCGAGCCGAAGCCCAGTCCCACCTTCGCAATTTCACAGAAGCATTGACAGATTGTCAGCAAGCGCTGGAAATCGAGAGTGCTAACTTCAAGACTCTTCTCTGCAAAGGTAAGATCTTGCTCAGTCTCAATCGGTATGGATTGGCTTTGGACTGCTTCAAATTGGCTCTTCTGGATCCCCAATCTGGTTCAAATTCTGAATCCATTCATGGTTATTTGGAGAAATGCAAGAAACTTGAATTCTCCTATAGAACTGGAGTTTTTGATTTATCTGATTGGGTTCAAAATGGGTTTCGTGGGAATCCTCCGGAAATCGCAGAGTACATTGGTGCAGTGGAAATCAAGAAATCCCAGATAGGTTCTGGGCGTGGCCTATTTGCAACAAAAAATATTGACCGTGGTACTTTGTTGTTAGTAACCAAGGCAAGTGCCACTGAGAGGAGTATAATGCCTAATTCTAATGATGAAACTTTGGGGGGCAATAACCAATTGCTTATGTGGAAGAATTTGATAGATAAAGTAACTGAATCATCCACAAAATGCCACCGAACCCATCAATTGATTCGCAGGTTATCCACCAGTGAAGAAGAGGATACACTTGAAGTGCCTGATATCAGTCTATTTAGGCCTGAAGTAGAGGAAAGTGGGTTTTCCAATGAGAATCTTGATATGGGTAGAATCTTGAAAATATTGGATGTGAATACTCTAGTTGAGGACACGGTTTCATCGAAAGTTTTGGGCAAAAACAGTGGTTACTATGGTGTTGGGCTATGGATACTTCCCTCCTTCATCAACCATTCATGCAACCCCAGTGCACGGCGATTGCACGTTGGTGATTACATGATGGTTCATGCTTCTGGAGATATTAAGGCAGGTGAGGAGATCACATTTGCATATTTTGATGTGTTTTTGCCATTGAGAAATCGTAGAGAAATGGCAAAAACTTGGGGATTTGATTGTAGTTGTAAGAGGTGCAAGTTTGAGGAGGGTATTCTGAGGAAACATGAGATCAGGGAGGTTGAGATGGGTATTGAAAGGGGGTTGGAAGTGGGAGGGATGATTTATAGGTTGGAGGAAAGCATGAGGAGCTTGAATGCAAAGGGAAAGGAAAAGGGCTATCTGAGGGCATCTTTTTGGGCAATTTATTCTGAAGCTTTTGAGTCTGAGAAGTCAATGAGGCGGTGGGGGAGGCGGATTCCAGCAATGGAAGTTGTGGTGGATAGCATTGCAGAGGCGGTGGGAAGTGATGAGAGGATTTTGAAGGTGGTGAAGGAAGGATTGAAGAGAAATGGTGGCGGTGGGATCGTGGAGATGGAAAGAGCAATGAAACTAGGAAGAGGAGTGTATGGGAAGGTGGTCAAGAAACAAGCAACCAGGACTATACTTGATCTTTGATTTTGTAGTTGGGCATTTTTTCCCCCCAGTGAATTAGGCACAATTGTTCAGGTTTTCTCGACCACAAATTGTTTTTCAATGAAGTAATCAGAAGAGTAAACTTTCAAAGCATTGAAAAGTATATTTCTCATATATTAGTCTGATCTAGTCTCCTCCACTTAGTGACAATCACTACAGCAAGCAGCATGGTGTCAATTTCTTTCCTTCAAACCATTTTGCAATGTGTGAAATCACATGATTCCAGTCATCTGACATCTTTTGTGAGAAAGAAGGGGAGGATCCAAAACCTTTGGATCCGCTCCACATCCTCCTCTCCAATTGTGGTGCTTCCAACCACTGAGCAACAACACAGAAATGAAGCCATCTAGAGGCTCAAAACTAGCCATACTGCTGCATTGTTTAGATGACGTAGTTATGTGCCTGCCAATCGGAGGCCTAACAGCAGCAGATGTTGGTTCCTTAATAGAGCCGCACCATTTTGCCCGCGCCCAACTCATACCCAATTGGATCAATTTTGCACGACTATCTCCACCCTCAACAATCAGATTAAGGCTCATCTCAAGCATTATTTTGTTTTTGTTCTTTTTTCTCCACAGGTGGATTGGTTTTCAGATGCAGGTCTTTAGTTCTTGATGAACAGTTTTCATTTTTGTGATGACTTATTTCTTCAGTCGTTGATGCATTATTTGGTTACTTGGTGATTATATTTTGAAGGCTTGGTATACCAGTAATACAGGAAGTAAAAATAAAAATTTAAGCATCATCGCTGTTCTTCTTGGTCTACATTGAATGTATACTCCGATAAACCTATAATAGCTTGGACTTCCTATATAAAGCCCTGTGCTCTTTTGCTCTAGGATGTGAACTCACCAATGCTTTGGTGTGAATTTTCCCATAAAATCTAAAGTGCTGCCTGTGAATCATACATATTTGGTGTTTCACTTCCACTAGTGCTATTCTTCATGAAAAATAGCAGACATGAAGGCAAAACATATGCTGCCTCTGGGTCTGATGTATCATTTTGTTAATGGAAAGCTCTTAAATCTACCATTGACTTTACCTTTCAGTTTGATTAAGTTTTATTTTATCAATTTTGTGTAGTTCTTTAACTCGTATGTGCTGAATTCGGGGAAGATGGAAAATTTAAGAATGCCAAAATCAGAACACACATAACCCACAATCAGAATGATGGTGACCACACAATCGAAGAAAACGAAGAACTCTCAGAAGCTATACATCACTTTGAAACAAAGAACAATACTCTGAACAACCCAAAAGCATGGGAAACGAACTCAGAAACCTTGCCTCGGTCTGAATCCGAAGCCGTAATGGCGATTTCCGTTCCAACAAGGAACAACCCAGAAACCAAAATTCCTGAAAGCCAATTGCTTCGATGACGCTCAAACCCTAGGTAAGACGAGATCACTACTTATGAAACGAATTGACAAGTGGAGGTGAAACGAATCGACAATGGAGCGGTGAAACGAAAAGCCCAAAATGGAGAGAGAGAGCGTTGATGAAGACAGAACGGCAGAGTTCTAAACCCCGAAAAACACTTTTAAGGGTACGTTCGTCGTTTACTCAACCAGTGTTAAATAACACTACAGTGGTGTTAAGTTACGAGATTTTGGGGATCTTCAAAAGTTCGGGGTCCTTTCATTTTGTCAACCAGACCCTGGCTTAAAAAATAAAGGGTATGAAATAAGACCCCTCTTACTTAACATCTCTCGTAAAATGGGGCGCAAGAGACCCAAGCCTAGGATGTCTTCACATATAAGTTGCCTAAGATACAAATTCCAGTCTAAGATGATGAATGATTGATGCGGAAAATGTCGTTCACTAAAGACTATATTTGAGGAGTTCCAAGATAAATATGTACCTTTGAGTTATGCATACTCAATTTGTGTTTGCGAAGAGATGGAAATGTCTCGTGTTGGTGTCAATTGTCTGACGGCGTTACTTGTGATTTTTATCTTCACATTCTTACTCTTAATTGGAATTTGATAAATATTAATCTTCTAGATGGTTTACAAATGTGCTCCCCATTTGGATAAATATTACCACAACCATCATACTACCAATCCAAAGAAAACAGGTCACATTAACCTCCCAATAAATACATTTCTAGTCATACATATGATCTGAGCTGTGCTACCAAAAAATACCAACTGCGCGAATTTACGACTAAGTTTATTTTGTAGTCAAAACTCAAGCAAGCTGAAGCCTGCCATTATATATGATCAATGGGAATCATAAAACTCCTTTCTCGTGGCATGCTCTTCACTTAGTTTTGATTAGCATGCCTGGAGATTTTGCTTTTATTACACTTCTGCATGTGGTTCCCTGCACTTTGGAAAACCCATATATGCAATACAGTGCCAACCCAGTTCTGAAAACTCGACCAACACAGCATATGAAATAAATATGTCTAGACCCAACACAAGCCCCAATTAATCTCCATGGTACACATCGCAACACAATCCCTAGTATTTTGAGGAACCCTAATGATAAATCAAAACATATAGACGAAATCAATGAAATATCAAGCATACATTGATAGTTAGTAGCTCAACAAAAATCCCATGGCGGGTTTACGGACACAAAACCCTTGAATCATTCAAAATCACCATAAACAATAGAATCCAAAAAAACAAGAAAGGAAACACTTCCAAGCTCTAGACATGACTTTTCTTTACTTTCCTCCTAATATTAAGCACAACTCGAATTTAAACACAGCCAAGAAAAGCCCTCTGCTGACCTGCTACCATAGCGAAAAGAGAGTAAAGAACACACTATTGGCTGCTGGGAGCTGAAAGATGCCAAACACGCTGAACTGTTACATAATTAACAGATGCTTGGTTCACTGCTCAATCTTCCAGTTTGACATTCAAATGTGACTGTCAGATATTCATTCCTCATCATCCTCCTCCATGAGATGCACATTGTATCCATGCTTCACACTTGTATTCAGAAAGGCATCATCATCACAGCAAAACAAAGGCTTCGACAAACTATTATGCCCATTCAGAACAACCAATCATTGGCATGGATATTAAGGACAAACGATAGGGAAAAAGGACGAAATAAATGAATGAGACTTTAATAAGCCATACATGTAGTTGTGCGCATGAAGAAAAATACAATGAACTTGGTTCTTACTCCTATTGTTTCAAGTTCAAACTTAAAAATACTAGGGAGATTTCGAAGTCTGAACAATCCTCCTAAAAATGCCAATCCATCAAAGCAACAGGCACCATATTTATATCAGAAAGTGGGAATATTTGCAGAATACAGAGCCGTCCAGCAGAAATCTCAGAAAGTTTTCTTGTACGATCTCATTTTAAAATTCAGCTGGAAAGAAAACAATGCATTCATCACCGAGTGAGCTTTCTTGCTAATCAAGAAATCCAAGTTTGGAAAATCCACACGCACAGATCGGGTTTAATATCGTTGCCAATAGATTCAGACACATGCTAAATCGGTGATTCAACAAGAGATTTATGCAGAACAGGAACATTTTAACTATACCTTTTATTGAAGCTTTGTCATAATGCTCTTTCCTTTCATCCTCATTCTTCCAATCACCATTTCCCATATCATCCCTCCCATCATTTCCCATATCAGTTTCACTTGCCGTCTCCCACTCAGAATCATCAGTCTCTTGGCTGTAGATATCCCCACCATCACCCTCACAGCGAACACCGCCATGTTTAACAGCCACATCTCTAATTAACCAAGCCACACGCATCTGCATCCTGACCAAACGCTCGGCATAGTCAGGGACCTTATTTTGCCTTAAAGAAAGGTCAGGGTCAGTTGACTTAGAGCACTCATTTATGAAGAGAATAGCATCTAACAAACTCTCTTCAGCTAACCCAATCATGTCATAAGCTCGAGCTCTTCTCCAAAGGCTTTTGGCATGACGATTCACAGGGTTATGAATACAAAGCACGTGTGGCATCGCTAATGGCAGCTAAGGGTTGTTGCAATAAAAGATGGCAGCTAAGGGTTACGAGCTTGATTGCTGTATAAAACAACTCTTTCTTTCTTGGATCGCATTGGACACAGTGCTAATGCTTCAGAGTGCTTCAATGCCGCTCCAGATATATTTTCCAATGAGAGCAAAGAATTCCCTTCTAGCTTCACCACAAGCGCCGCCGCCTGTTTGATATGGAGATCATCTTTGGGTATGTTCTTTTCCCAATTCAACCTTTGTCTGGAGTTTAAGATTTCCTCAATCTGGTCCTTCGTGCGGCTGCTGACAGAGTTATGCCCTGTTCCTTGTGATTGAATACATTCCTGGAGAACATTAACAATGGAATCCTCAAGCTTTTTGTGGTCCCCCAGATTTGAGATGTCTGCTAGATCCACGAGTGCAGGTACTGCCCTATCAATCACCTGCACAATAAATCGTGATGTCTAAATTACAGAATGTCTGTTATGACTATATAGTTCCTCAAATTGACACAAATCAACCTAATTTGTATGAACTTCCTTACTAAGCATATAACACTAGTGTTTTATGAGGTTACATAGTACAATATTTGTATTGGGTCGGCTACCAGTTAGCCAAATTCACAGTCTATCTAGTCCAGTCTATTTTACATGGACCTTGGTGCAGATATCTGGTGCAGTTAGGTGTCTAAGCATCAGATTCATCCAATTCATGTTTCTAAGGATACATGTACGTGGCAAAGTATTAGCATTCTCTTGTATCCTTCTTTTGTTTTCTAATTTCAGTGGCGTTTACAAGGTGACATTTGCAATCCTTGCTGATGTAAGAGCTTAATGCACAACTAAGTGATAAAATTAGATTTCCAAGTATACTAGGTCAGATGAATGTCAGGTTGTCAGCAGCACATGTTGGACGTACATCCCATACCGTTCCAAAGTGTCAAGTGTCTTACTTGGTTACTTAAACCATATAATGTAGGGTTGGGTCAAGTGGTGCTTTTCAGGTTTCAAAATCCAAATCCTATTGCGATAAGAAGCTCCCTTATGCTGCGGCCAACCCTGAGCATTATTAAGCTAACTGGAAATTTTATACTCTAGTAAGCAATAAGTATTACTCGCAACCAGTAGAGCTTAATTTACTAAATCCACACCACTTTCGTTCCTCTTAACATAATAGATTTAGCAGGTTTCATACAACAAAGTTGCCACACAGGAAATCAAATGGACAGGATTAGATGGGAAATAAAACCATGGAATGTTTCTGTTAAGTCACCGATTGCCTCAAAGGCGGCTTAAGTTGTTAGGAAATGGACAAAAAAAAAAAAAATAGATCAAGCTATCCAACATTTTCGTGCTAAAGATATCGGAAATATGGTGTCTAATAGGCTTTGCATATTAATTGAGCAATAATATCCTAGCCTGCTGATAACTTTATTGTGCTACCCAAGGTTTGAATAGTCCATTAATGGAGTATTGCAACATTATATGCAACATTTTCTTCTATGCATTTAGTAAACTAAAAAACCTCATTAACATCAAGGCTTTGGGCCTTCAATCTCCAGTTGGATCAAATCCTTATGAAACTTCATTCTAAATGGTTCCATTGATGAAGATACACAATTCATGTAAGGGGGTATCGCAAGTAAGGTGATGACAAAATTTCATAAACCATTTCTCTTCAAGGCATTGGTGACACACATGCTTCACATCAGTATATTCCAGGCCTTTGACTTTCTAGGCCAACTATGTGGTTCTAAAGGATTTTTAGTTTACATATAGTTTATGTTATGACCTATGAAGCATGTATATAGATATGGGATACGGTGATACGTGAAAATCTAAAAAAATTGAATACCGGTTCAACTATGATATGTTAAATTAAAATATAATTTCACAAGGATGGTGGCAAACCATTATTGTATTTTTCTTATCTTGTTTTTAAGTTTACTTGTTACTTATTTACTTGTTAAAATGCAAAGATATAGAAACCCGTATCACACAATAAAAATACAAAATATACTACAAAAATGGTGATATTGTTTCTATACTATATCTTTCCCTCTAAAGAGCAAGTACAATGTTAAGAAACTTCTCTTTATTCCAAACAATTTAACTCTAATACTATGTTAGAAGTGCCCAATTTTACTTCCGTAAAAGTTTTGGCTAAGTGATCTAGATTATCCGAAAAGTATTTAATACGTCAAAAGTAATAATTTTTATATTGTGGATACTTTTGAAATACGTAGTTGCAAGCATCGATATTCGATATGGATACGATATGGCCCATATGGGTACGACCCTCATCTAGAAGTATCCGTGCTTCATAGTTATGACAATCATATGCCTCCGTAGAGAATATGCAGATCTAACATTGCGTAAGTACAACATTGTAGCAATAAACTGAGAAGGATCCAATAAACACCCTTGATGTAGCATTAGCATTTTTAAAAAACGGAAAATTAGTGAAAACTACTAATATATGAAGTATTAACTCATTAGTCCTCATTAACTTATTTAGTGAGCTCGGATCCAATATTTTAAAAGTACTAGCATATTAGGTCCTTTAATGGACTACAATAACTTATTAATTATTTATTTTGTAATCTCATTTTTTCAGTCTTCTCTTCCCCTTTCAATTATTCTCTACATTCTATCGTTCATTGTTAGCCGCCGCTTGTCTCTTCTCTTACAGTCCATTGTTCACAGCCGTTTATATCGTCTCTCACAATCCATTGTTCACTACCGTTTACCTCGTCTCTCACAATCCATTGTTTACCGCTGTTTGGGTCGTCTCTCATAGTGCATCGTTCATTGACGTTTTCCTTTTCAACCATCGATCAACTGGTAAGTTCTACTGCTTCTTTAGTTCATGGATTGTGAGAGTGATAAGTTTTGATGTTTTCGAACTTATTCAGAGATACAGAGAACATATTAATACAGATAATGTTGTTTGATGTTATTTTATATGATACAGAGAATAGATTAATACAGATAATGTTGTTTGATGTTATTTTATGTGATATAGAGAACAAATTATTATAGATAAAGTTATATGTTATAATGCTATGCATTAATAGAGTCCAAAATAGAACAGATAATGTTATCTGTTGTTATATTATGTTAGAATGCAGAGTACAACAAAGGCCAAAATAGATAAGCTTATCTGTTCTTACAACAGAGAATGTTATTTGTTCACCTTATATGTTCTAACGTTAAAATAGATAAGGTTATCTATTATTTCATGTGTATCTCTGCAGAATAGTTCAAATACAATAATGAACCAATACAGATAAGGTTATTTGTTTCATTTGTTCTTATCTTTACATAGGATAAGAACAAATAATGTTATCTATTCTAATTTGTACTTTGTATTTTAATATATTATGAAAACAGAATCAAAATACAGAGTACAAATTAGAACAGGTAACATTATATTTTTATATGTTGTGTGATAATATTGTTGTCATTATATTTTATTTTCAGTATCTGATAAAGTTATTTTGATAATGTAACCATTTAATGTTTTGGAATCGCAGGTTACCATTGTATGAGTGTGATGGAACAATTTTTATTATTGTACAAGAATGACACGGTTACCCTTGTTGTTAAGGTAACTAATAGTACTAGTTTTGAGGATGTTTTACAGATAATTTGCAAAAAGTGAGAAAAATTATTGGCACATAGATTTCAGCTATTCTATTTTTTACCGGATTGCATTCTTGACAATCAAGAATTTTTTGATAATATGGTTGCGTTGGTTGCTTCATATGGCATTAATCGTTTGGATGTATTCATGTCAGATGATAGTTCATCTTGTGATGTTGGTGATCTCAGTATTTCTAGGAGTGGTAGTGGCGAAGTCGCTGAATCTAGTAGGATTTGTGAATTAGAGCATAATCCTCTTGATAAGCTTTTTATCATCAAGAGACAGTTCATTTATCAGCAAATTGGGTGAAATTGTTTAGAAATGTTGGCTAAGAATTTAGAGGGGGTGTAGATGAGTTTAGAGATACTCTATCGAAGTATGCAATTGAAGTTGGCTTTATGTTCAAATTTATAAAGAATGACAAATTAAGAGTTACATCATAGTGTTTTAAAAAAGAATCAAGAAGTTATAAGTCGTTTATTCATGCAACTCTAGAAAAATCAAATGGATTCTTTAGTATTAAAGAATTCAACAATGAGCACAGTTGTGGCGGTACATTTTGTAATTCTAAAAATTCTCGTATGAGTTCAAAATTGGTTGCATGAGAGATTTTTGAAGAAGTTTGTAGAAAGCTATGAAGGACAAATACTCCGAAATTAGTCGCGTACGTGTATCGGATACTTACCGGATACCGATACGCCCTCGATATGCCTCGATACATATTAGATACAGCTGAAAGTATCGTGTATTAAAACTAAATCATTTTAATTTCGGATATATTTTTGATACGGGAGAGATACGTCTTCGATACGTCCGGATATGTTTCCAATACGATAGGGGTTAAAAATGATTTTTTTAAAAAAAAGAATAGAATAAAGACAAAGGAAAAATGTGTAATTATAGCTTAATATGTGTAAATAGAGTCATGCAAAAAAAATTAAAAGTTTAAGACCCTAACTTCTACTTCGAATCCCTATCGTTTTGCACCTCTACCGACCTTCAGGCTCCAACTTCTTCAACCTTCGACAACTTCTAGACTTCATCACCATCTTTCATTGCTAGGTTTAACTATTATGTCAAATTACAGAATACAAATTACAACAGATAATCTTATTGTTGAAGATTCACCATATATTGGCTTATTTCCTTATATTGATTTGTTTTATTTATTAGTGTATTAGCTGCCATATTATTGTCTTTCTATGTTGAGAGGAGCCTAAGGGCCTTTCTTGTAATTGTAGTCATATCAAGATTACTATATAAAGGGTTAGAGTCATAATCTCTAACCAAACTTTCATACAATATTATTCTGCCAATTACTATAGTCGCCACCATCAATAGCCATCGCAACACTAACCACCACCAAAAACCCAATCCCGGCCCCCTCTCTACCACGACCACCACGAGTGCCTCTTCCCTAAAACTCAACCATCATCCCATTGCCAACCCACCCAACACCCATCAGCCATCTTGCGACATCCACCAGACCACTGTGAGCCTCCTTCGCCACTCACAACCATCACCAGTCTCATCATCACTACTATCTGCTCTCTGCTGAACTCTATTGTGTTTTCGATCCTGTTCTTAATGGACTTCTAGATTAGCCCATGATCCTTTCATAAATTCTCGGATCCTATACAACTTGTTCGTGGCTTCCAATGTTCCATCTCTTATCGTGTGATTGTTAGGAGTATTTGTCTTCGTTTGCTATGGGGGAGGCAAAATCTACCGTAAGCTCCCAGCCACTGGCAGAGAGGGGGAGTATTATCTCCAGAGGTAACTCTAACTTGAGAATCACTATCACCCTATTCAATGGCCAGAACTACCTCTCTTGGTCACGCTCGGTAATCTTGTCTTTGAAAAGTTAAGATTGCCTAGGTTATGTTGATGGGACAACACCGTCACCATCTGTTAAAGATCCATGGTATAAAAAATGGGATATAGAGAATTCCCAAGTGATGAACAAACTAGTACATTCTATGATTCCTTTGATTAGCGAGAGATATCTGATTTTGGATATGGCTAAGGAGAGTTGGGATGCCCTTGTAGCTACCTATGCTCGCAAAGGGAACATGGCTCAGATATATGATCCCATTAGTATGAGATGACAGTTCTCCAATACTTCACTACCCTTATTGGCTTATGACATTCTTTTGATCATTACCAGGATTGGAACCCAATTTGCGCTAAAGATACTGCGAGTTATAGGAAGTTGGTTGACAGAGACCGAATATTCAAGTTTATTGCTGGTCTAAATCATGAGTATGATCCCATTAGTATCGAGTATTGAAAATGGCGCACTTCCATCTCTCCGAGAAGTTTTTGCCTATGTTCAGAATGAAGAAAGCTAATGTACTACTGTGTTGTCTATTGTTCCTTCTGACTGCTCTACCTTGGTCCCTGTTCCCTACAATGATGGTAGGAGCCAACCATGGAACCAAAATAGCTTTACCAGGAGACGTTTTTATGAGAAGAATAAGTTATTTAGCAATCATTGCCAGCGTCCTCGCCATAAAAGGAAGACATTCTAGAAACTCAATGGGGGCAAAGGTAATCGTGGGAAAGGTGGCCGCTTTGGGCCTTCGGGTGGTAGATTTGGGAGTTATGGCGGTAGAGGGGGAGGATCTTGTGCCCATCACACAGAGGTTGTAGATTCATCAGCTGTGAGGCCCCGAGATTCGACCTCTTATTTTTATTATTTTAGTTATTCAAGAATTCGTGATTTTAAGTTTAATATTCTGATTGTAATCTTATTTTAATAGTTTAGAATGTTGGGGGGCGATGCGGGGGTGTTAGGGACTTGAAGGGGATTAGTGTAATTAACCAAATTTTAATCATATAAGGATTAGGAAATCCTAAAATTAGTTTATATTAAAAGTACATGACTTTTTTTTCATTGAGAGATCTCTGACCCTAAAAGTTTGAGGAGGGAGAACTGATGCATAGACGAAGGATTCGTGCGAGGCGATCACTAAATAGTTGTAGGAGACATCGAGAGCTTTGCATAGAGTCCGAGGACAGCCTTATACACGGATTATTCTTGGGCCTTTTGACTACTTTACCGTTTCAGCATTTTTATCGTTTGAGGTAGAATTTTATGTTGATTTATCTTGAGATATTGCGTAGATCATGTTTAATTTGACGATATATATGTTATTTTTGGTGTGTGATCAAGTTGAGCATATTTTGTGTGAATTTTGGGATGATTTGAACAGTTAGGTTGTAGAAACGAAGGGCAAAATGAAGTTATTTTGCAAAGAACAGAATCTTGAAAAAACAAAACACTGCGATAATCAAATTTTGAAAAATTCTGTTAGGTTGGTTCTAAAATTTTTGAAAATTTTACTGAGTATTTTTTTATGTGTCTACTATGTTGGGTTAAAATTTGAAAGCCTAATTCAATGTACATAATTCTACAAAAATCTGTGATCGAGCTGCAGCAGATTCGCGCTTGTGCCGGCTGCACTGACACACTTTAGTAAAATGAGCATAACTTTTAGTATGAGTATCAGAATTGTGCACCGTTTATTTTGTTTGAAACTAGATACATAGAGTTTCAAAAAAAAAATTATATTTTATTTTTACTCGAGCAAAATTAATTGTTTGATTGAATTTGACGAAATAGTTTTGGTGTTTCAAAATAAGATAATCAACTATGAACCGACACGAATGTATTATCCGAATTTCATTTTCAACCTATTACAGTTTCTATTGATATTGCACCCAATGCATCTACTTATAAATTATAAGGTTTTAGAATTTTTAAGGGTGAACCTGACTATATAGCTTTATCCACTCGAGTTACCTACTGAAAAACAGAATCTGGATTTTTATATACTCGGTTTGTTTCTTGCCTTTCGTTCCACATAGAGTTATTGTTTAAGTCTGGTTTTGACTGATAATGGTACACATGAGCATGCATGGACATTGGACTTTGGATAAGGGATGGCCCCTTGGTATGAAAGTTCGTAAACTCGATATGGGAGTCTTTGCGATTTCTCTGGTGAAAGACCATGAAACAACTGGATAAAGAGGTGGCCGACGATCGGAGCAACCCATAAACTCTATAATAGGGTCCCCGATGTGGGCTACCCGCGGTGTAAGACCGTCAAAATTATGCATGAGTCACATAAGAGAATGATAGTGTGGTGAATGTTTAGTCGATGGTTTATATTGTCGTTATGCATATTATATTGTTGATGCGAGCATGCTTTACTCAATATGTCGATGTTTTTAAATATGACTTCCTACTCGAGCTCTAGCTTATGTTTTTTTTCTATAAACTAATAATTTACTGGTGATGGTGTGGAACCAAAGACTTAATATTTACTTATGAAGATGGTTTAGCATGGTTAGTTGGATTTTCTGTTTTAAAGATACTTTCATGTTTAATAGTTCAGTTATAAGTATTCATGCTTTAATTATTCATTTGTTCAGACATTATGGACCTATTTTTGGTTAGTTCGAATTCGATTTAGACATAATGGATTACTTGTTATTTGATAATTGGATATCATTTATTGGGATTTAATTCAATTTATTGATTATGGTCATATTAAGTTTTGGTTTGAATTATTTCATTACTTATTTCATACCCTAGAAGTTTAGGGTGTGACATCAGCTGCTAGTGCTCCGACTCCATCTTCATCGGAACCTCTTTCTTCATTGGAGGTGGAGACTCTCCGCCGCTTTATGTCACGGCTTGATAACCCCACTGGTTGCTCGTCGTCTTTTGCCTATTCGGGTAACATAACTAACTCTGTGAGGGCACTCCATTCTCTATCTAGTATTCCTTGGGTTATTGATTCCAGAGCATCAGATCATATTACTGGTGTATCCTTTGTGTTCTCCACCCATAAACCATACTCGGGTACAAATAGAGTTAAAATCGCCGATGGTACTTTTTCATCCGTGTCAGACAAAAGTTTAGTCCATGCTTCTCCAACCTTATCATCATCCTCTGTATTTCATGCTCCTAGTTTTTCTACTAATCTAGTGTCTATTAGCAAAATTACTCGTGACTTGAATTGCAGCACCTCATTTTCCTTCTGACTATGTTTTTCAGGACCTTATCAAGAGGAAGACAATTGGCAGTGGTAGAGAGAAAAATGATTTGTATGTCTTGGATTTGTGAAAGGAAGTGCAGACAGTCACCAATAGGCTCATCTCGCGAGAGTTTTTGATTCCTCTGCAAACACTATCTGGTTATGGCATCATTGCCTTTTCCATCATTTTTTTATTCATTACAATACCTGTTTCTTTCCTTATTAGACAATAAAACTATTTCTACTTTTAAGTGTGAATCCTGTGAACTGGGCAAGCATCATCGGGCTTCTTTTTATCCGAGTAATAATAAAAGTCCTATTTCATTTAGTCTTATTCATACTAATGTTTGGGGCCCTTCACAAGTTGTTTCCCTTAAAGGTCATAGGTGATTTGTCTCTTTTGTAGATGATTTTTCTCTTACTTCATGAGTCTATTTGATGAAAGACAAATTTGAAGTTCATACTATTTTTAAAGATTTTCATAAAATGATTCGCACTTAATTTGGGGCACTTGTCAAAATTGTCCATTCTGATAATGGGAGGGGGGGGGGGGTGGTCTTGAAACTCATTGTCGGGACCATGGCATAATTCATCAAACTTCTTATACTAACACCCCTCAATAGAATGGTATTGCCAAGTGCAAGAATCGCCGCCTCTTAGATATAGCCCAAACCATGAATTTCTAGATGCATGTACCAAAACAATTTTGGGGTGAGGTCATCTTGACTACTACATTTCTAATCAACCGTCTTGCTAACCCGTGTTCTCGATAGACGTGCACCTATCATGGTACTTACTGGGTCTTCTACGTTGTTCTTCATCCCTCCCGTGTCTTTGGGTGTACATGCTTCATTCATAATCATTTTCCTACTTGTTGCAAGCTTGATCAACGGGGCCCTTAAATGCATATTCGTCGGTTATTCTTTTACCAAAAGGGGTTATAAGTGCTATCATCCTCCAACCCGCAAGTGGTTTGTCTCCATGGATATCACATTTTTTAAGTCATAGTCCTATTTTGCCTCTCTTTCATCTCTTCAAGGGGAGAGTATCCCTATAGGTGTGGAGGAGATTCCGAGTTGTCTGTGCCTATGTCTAATTCTTTTAAGATACTGGGAACATTAGAGAATGATATTGAGGGAGAAGAAGTGGGAATGGAAAATCAAGGAAAATAGTTCATGGAAACAGTAAGCCCTCCTACAAGAAAAGAAGATATTCTTTACCATATGAGGACAAGACATGAGACCATCCTTCCTGATCCACCACTACAATCACCATCACATGGTATAGGTTTAGTACTCCTATTTTCTCTTCTCTTTCTATTTTTTAAAACAAATTAGATGATTTAGATGAACCCATTGCCACACGCAAGGGTGTCCAAGCTTGTACCCAACATCCGATATCTAAATTTGTCTCGTATAGTCGGCTGACCCCTTTCTCATAAAGCCTTTGTTTTAAAACTTACTTCTGTGGCTATTCCTAACAATGTTCAGGATGCACTCACTGATCCCAAATGCAGAGGTGTCATGTTAGAAAAGATGAAAGCTCGTCATAAAAATAACACTTGGCAGATGGTCAAGATACTGAACGGGCACAAGACGGTGGGATGCAAGTGAGTATTTATAGTTAAGCACAAAATGGATGGATCCCTTGAGAGATATAAGGCAAGGTTGGTGGCAGAGGGGTACACACAAACCTATGGAATAGATTACTAGCAGACCTTTACTCCAGCTGCAAAAATGAACACTGTGAGGATTCTTTTGTCACTAGCGGCAAACAACAAATGGCCACTTCATCTGCTTGGTGTAAAGAATGCTTTTCTGCATGGAGATTTGGAGAAAGAAGTGTACATGAGCATTCTTTCTGATTTTGAAGATCCCAAGACAGTGAGAAAGGTTTGTAGACTCAAAAAGTCCTTATATGGGCTTAAACAATCTCTAAGAGCATGGTTTGAAAGATTTACTCAAGCAATGATCAAATATGATTTTAGGCAAAGCCACGGTGATCGCATACTCTTCATTCGACACTCCTCACAGGGTAAGCTAATTGCCCTCATAGTATATGTGAATGATATTATTCTAACAAGTGACGATGTGGAGGGCATGCAAATGTCAAAGGGATACCTTGTAAAGGAGTTTGAAATAAAGGATTTGGGAAGTCTCAAATATTTTTTGAGAATTGAAGTAGCTAAGAGCAATCAAGAAATCTTTATCTCATAAAGAAAGCATGTCATTAACCTTCTAACCAAGACAGGTTTGCTTGGGTGCAAGGCATGTAATATGCCTATGAAGCCTAACCAAAAACTAGGAGATAGTACAGATGGAGCAGTGGTAGACAGGGAGAGATATCAGCGATTGGTGGGCAAGTTAATCTAACTATCACATACTCGTCCGGATATTACTTGTGTTGTGAGTGTGGTAAGTCAATTTATGCATGTTTCTCACGAGTCTCACTATGATGTTGTCCTTTGAATTCTTAGATATTTGAAGTCAGCCCCCGGGAAGGGCCCTTTCTTTGGGAGTCATGATCATATACAAGTAGAGGCATATACAGATGCAGACTGGGCTAGCTCAGTTTGCAACAGAAGATCTACTTCAGGGTACTGCACCCTTGTTAGAGGTAATCTTGTCACGTGCTATAGCAAAAAACAAGCTGTCATATCTAGATCTAGTGCCGAGGCAGAATTTCGGGTGATGTCACAAGGGATCTGTGAATTGTTGTGGATAAAACTCCTACTAAGAGACTTGAGGTTTGAGCCTATAGAACCCATAAGGTTATATTGTGACAATAAGGCAGCCATTAGTATTGCTCACAATTCGGTTCAGCATGATAGAACCAAGCATGTGGAGATTGATAGGCACTTTATCAAAGAGAAGTTGAATAGTAAGATTATTTACACTCTGTCTGTAAAATCTAGTGAACAACTGGCAGATGTCCTCACAAAAGGTCTTGGAAGCCAACCTCATTATTTCATTCTTGGCAAGCTGGACATGGGAGATATCTTCGTACCAGCTTGAGGGGGAGTGTTGAAGATTCACCATATATTGGCTTATTTCCTTATATTGATTTGTTTCCTTTATTGGTGTATTAGATGTCATATTATTGTCTTTATATATAATTGTCTTTCTATGTTGGGAGGAGACTAAGGGTCTTTCTTATAATTGTACTCATATTGGGATTACTATATAAAGGGTTAGAGTCATAATCTCTAATCAAACTTTCACACAATATTATTCAACACTTATCTATTGTTATTTAATGTAGAGATACATAAAACAAATACAAATTGATAAAGTTATCTGTTTTCATATTATGTAAAGATAGAGAGAACAAATGAAATGATTTGCAAACAAATGAAATGATTTGCAAATGAAATGATTTGAAATGTTCTGTCAATACATGTGCAAACAAAACAAGAGAGGAAAGTGTTATGTTTTACCCAACATGTGCATGTGAAAAAGAATGATTTGCCTTCTGATGTATCTTGTTGGGTTTGTCGAAATAAGAATTGATATCTGTCAATGAGCTGAAAGATTTA
Organism: Arbutus unedo; assembly: GCA_014822125.1. Lineage (NCBI taxonomy): Eukaryota > Viridiplantae > Streptophyta > Magnoliopsida > Ericales > Ericaceae > Arbutus > Arbutus unedo. The sequence continues at coordinate 21,159 of JABCMJ010002757.1, forward strand.
GTTTCAATTTAAAAAATTATTGGATAAATATACTATTGACAATATGAAAAAGTGAGATGCCTTATGGTATTTTCAACGTCTCTATCATTCAATAGTTGAATAATGTCTTTCAAAGATACATTGTCATTGTTGTTGGACTTGGTCCAAATGGCAACACTGTGATAATAAAGGAAAGAAAATAATTAGGTTAGGATTTATGGATTTACAAGTAGTATTGATTTTTTTACTTACTTGTCATCTCCTTCTTCACATTCATATATTTGATTTAATCACTGCACGTCCCGATCTTATAACATTGATGATAACTTGAGCTTGTCTGGAAATAATATTTTCTTCTCTGATTTCTGAGTCTCAATGACAACTTCTTGTGATTTTTCAATTTCACCGCCTTCTTGTGATGTTTTTTTCCATTGGCATCATCTTTCTTGTCTGCATTGTCTTTTTTCTTTCTTTTGCCCCTCAAGTCACTATAGTGAAAGTCAGTTTCTTTCTTTTGTATTCTATCATCTTTGGTCTTGACATCCTTGACCAAAGATGAACACTTAATTTGCTTGCTAGATTTCTTCTTGACCGGAACAACATATGCAATACTACTATCTCACAGGGATTGGTGTTAGTATTGCTTGATTAATTGTTTCATTTATTTGATCTTTAGAAACCATTCCCGCAGGAGAGTCTTCGATATCTGTATCATTATGTTGTTTTTGAAGCCTTTTGGATGTTCTTCTCCTCTGTTATATATAGATACATGGAAAAAATTATAATAGATAATTATAAATGTTATTGTTTTAAAGCAAAATACATAAGAAGGATTATAATGGAACTATAAAACAAATAACTTTATCTGTTGTTATATAATGTACAGATACATAAAACAAATGAAAACATATAAGATTATCTGTTTTCATATTATAGAATATAAATTAAAACAGATAAACTTATTTGTTGTTATATAATGTAAAGATACAGGGGGAAATGAAAACAGATAAGATTATCTATTTATTATTGTGTTTTCACTATTATGCAGAGATAAAAAGATGAAACTACAAGAAATAAGGTTATCTATTTTCATGTTATATCAAATTAATTCGAACAGATAAACTTATCTATTTTGTGTTATGCATTAATATAGAGAGAAAGTTTATCCATGAGGCAACTTTGTTATAAGACTTTAACTATCCCTTTAAATCAAAAGAAACAAACTAAAAGGGAAACAAAGCCCAAATGAAGTGACCCTCCCCTGCACCTATATAGACTAAGAGACATATGACAGATCACAAAGTAAAAAAACTACCCCCAAATTCCAGGAATAGATGAGCAGATGTTGAGAGGTTTACAAAGCAACACATTCAAAATACATAGGACATTGGGGGGCATATAATGTTGACCAAGTGGAGTTCATGGGTACACTTTTTACTGAGATTGGCATGCTTATAAAGTGAGTTGATAGATAATAAGAGATTTGTTTCCCACTTTGAAGCAAAGACAGAGAGGAGTATATATTTTGGTTTACTAGAAGGAGCCATGTTTTGCTGCTAGAAAGTAGATCATAGACTCCCCAAATTGTAAAGACTGAAACTTAGACCTGTAAACCATTCTAGTGAAAGACTAAGACATTAGGTAAACCAAACTCCATGAGGCAACTTTGTTATCAGACTTTAACCATGCTTGTAAACTTGAATGAACAAACTAAAAGGGAAGTAAAGCCCAAATGAAGTACTCGCGAAGGATTTAGAGAACAAACTATATCTACCTTCCAACTATCTATATTACTAGAAAGTAGAAACTAACCCTACGCAATCTGTTCCAAAAACAATCTAGAAAAAAAGCTAGAAAACAATCTTTTGAATATATAATAAAGTAAAACAAATTATTTTCGCTATCAAGTCTTCCAAATTATAAGTAAGTTCCAAAAAACAAATCTTCCGAATAAGTATTCACAGAACAGGTTGTTACGCCCCAACTTTTGCCTAGTCTTTAATTAATTTGGAACGTAAATTCTAAAATTATCTAGTACAGACATTAGTTAATTATTTTTGTTAAATTAGGAGCGCCAAAGACATGATTGTAATTGTATGAAATAAACTTCTTTTTTAAAAAATAATGCCAATATATCAATAATTCCTTATTCTCTATTTAGTTTTAATTGAGGTACTGTGACTTAGTGGGTTAGTTTTGTAGGGTTTTTCTATAAATATATTCACTGATAGATTAGGGCTTAAATTTGAGAACACTTAGAAGCAGGTAGCAGCCGCATGATCTTGGGATTTGCATTCGGTTCAGGTTCAAACATTGCTGTGATTTTAAAGGTTTTTGGCCATGATCTCTATCCTGTCCCTAATTCGTTACATGAGGTAATCTCTATCTAGTCTTCATATGATTGGATTGAGCCACTGGGATGGCTATATAAGATAATTTCTATTATAGTGTAAGTTAGCAATTTGTGGTGTTTCCTGTGAGTTCTATTGCATATTGTGAATCTCTGGAATTGTGTTGTTTGTTTTGATTGAAGTATGGTTGGGGAGAGATAAGGGTAGATCAGGAGGTTTGAAACTGTTTTTGATTATGCATTTCTGATTGAGTACCTGAGAATGCCAAGAGTCAAATGAACCGCAAACTGCAAAATCCCTAGCAAATCAAGCAAACCCACAAATCAATATCCCAATACCACAATATTCTAATCAAAACCCATGTTCAGATTCCCCCCAACATCCCAATTCATAAAAAAACCAAGAAAGACTGAAGGGAGAGTGTTGAGGGAAGGTCTGTAACTTGTGAGTGATGGATAGATGACAAAATGGCAAGTTTGGGGTTAGCAGACATTTCAAGAGTGTTGAGGGATTTGGGATTAGTAAAATGGTTTGAGGAGGTTAAAGGATTTGTCTTGGGTTCAGGAGTTTTATGTGAATATGCGTAAAGTGAAAAATCAAGATGTGTTGATAGCCCAAGTGAGAGGTACAAGAGTGAAGGTACCCCCAAGAGGGATAGCTGGATATTTAGGTTGCCCGATTCATTTACCCGTGAAAATTGAATATTCGAAGGAAGGTTATAAGAGCTTAGAGGGTGTGGCTTTGGCAAAGGCTGCGTGTGATGACCAAGGATTCCAAAAGTATCAAAGGATGAAAAGTTTTGCACAAGGTATGCTCAGGGTAGAACATGCATTTGTGAATAAAGTGATTCATTGGAACTTGAGACCAACGGGAGTGGAGAAGAAACCATCACAATAGGAGGTTCAATTGGTATATGAGATTATGTTGGGAAAGAAGATTGACATTGTGGGAATTATTTTTTAGACAATGATGGAGTTTAATTCAGGTTCGAGTTTACAAATTGGATTGCCCTTTGCATGTATGATTTCTTATTTATGTTAGCGAGCTGGTTGCAAAATGACGATAGTGGAGAGGTGGCTAAAGCCAACACATGGGGCTTTTTCGAGGAAAACATTCAACAAGGCAAAGGCACGAAGAGAAAGGAAAGAAAGAGGAGAAACCTTTGTACCTGCTCAACGAACACCTATCTCTACTATTTTTGCCTACATGTTACACCATTTGTGGACGAACCAGCGACTGTAGGCCTATCTTCTGCTAAGATTCCATCTAGTGGCCCGGGAGTGGGCAGTGATATTTCTAGGTTATTGATAAAAATTCTAGAAAACCAACAGGAGATCAAAAGTAATTTGAAAAGTCCATGTGAAAAATAGGATGTTTTGGCTAAAAGAGTGGAAAAAGTAGAAAAGGATCAGGGAGAAATTAAAAAATGACGAAATCAACTAAAAGACAATTGCTTCAAGATAATGCAAAGATCAAATGGTTGGGGCCAGCAGTCGATAGTTTGAGAAAATTGGTGAAAACCAACAATCGATCAACTATACCATTGCCAACTATCTGTGTGACAACTATTATGACCCCGGGTGAGGACCAAGCCAGTGTAGGAACTGCTTCATGTTTGACATTCTTTAGGACGATGATTGTACCTCCCGTGTCAGAACCTTCTGGACCTACTACTGAGACATAACATGTTGCTGAGCCACCGAGCTCTAACCCAACTACTGAGTTTGTGGATCCATCTACTGAGTCTAATGGAGAAAGGGAAAAAGCCGCAAATGGAGAAAAGAAAACAAAAAAGGTTGTTGCTGATGAGATACGTGATGATAGTGATGTTGAAATTTTGGAAGAGGAAGAGGAGAGTGAAGAAGACAGTGATGAGGAAGAACTTGAACCTGAATCTAACTCACCTGAGCTTATTGTGACAAGAAAAACAAAAAGGATAGGAGATGATGAGGAGGAGGCTGATGAAGAGTATGTACCAAGGAAAAGGGATGATTAGCGGTTGACTTTATTAGACATATTGTGAGTGATTGGTTGTTTTTTTTAGATTTCACAGTTGTTTTTGTTTTGTTAGTTACTACTTTTGAGTCAAGACGGTGGTTTGGGTAGTTGACCAAGCTAAGGATTGTTGTTAACACTGTCCTAGTAGATGCTTATCATATCCTTTTGAAACCAAATGAATATTACAAACCTTTATAGTCCTGTTTGATTCCTGTCAGGTTATGATGTTCATTATGGGTTTAATTTGGATTTCATAGCATGCATTTCATGATTCTTTTGCCTTTAGCCTATATTCATTGATTGATCATTTCTCATATTGATATGGCTTAAGCATTGTAATTCTTGTTATTCCGGATTGGTTTCCATGCTTAAAAGATTGAGTGATTTGATTTCGTTTGTGAGTGAACAACCAGAGAGGTTTGAAGTCAAGGCTTAAAAGTTAAGGTTTAAACTCATTGGAATTATGTTTGTTTTTGCTCGATTGATGTTTGCATTACTAAAACATAAGTTGCATATGAGTCATTCGATTTTTGGTGTAAGTAATTTGATTCTATGGACGTATGATGTGTTTAGTGTTTGACTGGTTACTCAAAGATAGAGTTTGGGTTATTGGTATCCCTTTGGTCGAGGCTAGCAAAGTCTAAGTTGGGGGGTGTGATTCACACATAAAAGTATATTTTACACATGCCTGAACCCCTTGACTTGTGTGTGAATACTGTTTAATGAAGTGTGCTCTATATGCATTTAACGTGTTTTCTGGGTGCTAGTATGCGTTCGAGCTATTTACAGGATTTCAAGAGCTTTGGGAAGCTAAGAGGATCAAGTCATGAAGTTGAAATAAAGGTCAAACAAAGTTAAAAGAGCTACCGGTAGTAAAATGCACTGTCCAATTTTAAGAGAAAGTGAAACTACCGCAAAAATAACATGTACTACAGGTAATACTATCAGTAGTAGTGCGAATTCGAGAATTTTCCTTAACTTTTGAAATTTTTATTTCTTTATTTTTATCTTTATCTGTTAGTTTTCTAATGTAATTAGGAGTGTTGGTTTTAGGTCTATTTATTAGGAAACCTATTAGAGATATATATAGGAGCATTTTGTTAGATATTTTGGGAGACGTTCTTTATATTGTAACGTGGGGAGAAAAATAGTAGGGTGGGATTTGAAAGTTCTTATTTTCTATTTCAAGTTCATTAGTTATTATTCTTTATTTATTCTTCGTTCTTTATTTTTCATAGATTCCATTATATCCACGAGGAACTAATCTTCCAAGGATTCAATTCAACTGTGAAACATTGAATCGCGACTCAAAGTAATTCGATCCTCGCATAAATTCTTTAATTTATGATATCGTTTTATTAAATCAAGAACTATTTTAAAATCAATCAAGGATTTTTGTAAGATTTTTGCTTGTGTGTTGACAATGTCCATTGGCACACACAATTCTTAGATCTATAAGGTTTTGATTTGAAAACCTAATTTTCTTATCTTGTTTATAAAACAATTATCAATCTTTCTTGATTTCTGATAAACCTTAATTTTTTCATCATCCGACGAATGTTCGATGTTATAGAATCGAAGTTGAGTTTTATTTGAGGATTGGATTATTACAAGTCGTGATCAATGTGGATCCTGAGAATTGGATCTTGTGTCTTTTCGCTTTAAATCGTTCTAAATACCACCTCAATATTATTCCTACAACATTTTCCAAATTGTTTCTCCCTTTTCTCTTGATAAATTTTCAAATTACTCGTTCTTTGTGCATTCAACTCCAGACTTCCAGATTATTATGCTACGACTGATTAAACACGCATATGGAGGTGGCGCATGTCCAGACGAGTTTAGAAGGTTCTTATTAAGGAAACTCTTATTCTGCAAGGAAATAGCCACATTTGGCAATGCACAAATCGGGAAAGGATCCTAAAATATTTGATTACCGAATTAAGGCTCTTGATGGCTTATAACTATGGGATCAAAAGGTAAAATCAAGTACACTATTAATTACAAGTGCAATTACTATTGTTTTTTTTATTCCACACGGTCTTCAGGCTGGAAACAGTCTGGTGCCACTAATTGATTATTACCTGCACATGTTACAGGAACAATTCAGATCTTAGAGATGAATCAAATCAGAACTGGTAGATATTCACAACCCTACAATTAATACTTTAAATGAAATTTAAATTTTCTTTACTATTAAATTGAAAATTTTGAATCCTTACACACAAAGCCAGAAGCTTATTGCCGAGCGCTAATGGTTCATTTGGTAGTAGTTAAAATTTTGAGCGAAATGTGATAGATATAGTTAGAAGATGGATATAGTAGAATAAAGATTTATTATAGAGGAGTGAATAGTTATAAAAGGTTGGTCTAAGTACATTTTTTAGGAATGAGAATATGGTTGAAATGACCAGGTAAATGACAATTGTATAATTGATAATAATGGGCTCATAATTAAAAAGGAGATATAGTAAGAAGATTGACATAATAAAATGAGAAATTTTTTATAGAAGTGTGAATAATTATAAAAAGAAATTTGAGTATTTTTTAAAATAAATATATAGTAGATATGAGTAAGTGATGATGTTTTTGTAATTCATAATTAGAAGAATAATAATATATAGATGGAAGAAGGGTTAGGATAATTTTATGCCCTTGCTAAAGAATAAAATAGTCCTTGAATACATATCGAGATGTAAAAAAAATAAAAATAAATCTTGGATATGGCAAAAACTAAAATAACTATATTTGGTTCATAGCATTGGATCATTTTTCTGACGCATAAGGGCCTATTTATTAGAAGTCTTATAACGGATTCAATGATACCACTCTAGATATGGCTGGCTGTCAGGAGTTGTTATATGATATTCGGCTAATTATTTTATTCGTTTAGGAGAGATAAAATTATTTCGCTCTGCCATATTCACATATTATTCCCTCTTATATAATTTATGAAAATACCATTACTAATTATAAAAGTTTCTTAAATTAATTACGAAAAATAATAGATATCTACGTATATATCGTATCTTCATTTCTAAAAACTAATCACACACTTTATAATTATAATTATGTATCTCTCTATTATAAATTTCTCGTTATTGTTTTATGTATCACGTTCCTTTTAAAAAAATTTATCCGTTAATAATGGGGCCCTAACGAAATGGACCTAAGAGAAACTGTGTGCCTAAATTAGGCAAGCGTCTCTCATTGACCTTCGAAACTTTGCGTAAAGAGATTCTTGACACGATGACGAAAACATGACTCCATACACAAAAACCCCGCTCTCTCTCTCTCTCTCTCTCTCTCTCTCCCTCTCTTCTTTGGTCCCGCCTGTCTCGAAAGCGCCATAACTGGACCGTTTCTATCAAATACCCTGAAGTCAGCCTCAATCCCTTATTCTGCTTGGGGTTTTGTTAAAACAGAAAAGAAGAGGGATGAGGAGAGGGCAGGACGAGGCGGAGATTGACCGCCTTCCGATTGACCTCCTCGCCCATATCTTCGCTCTCATCGCTTGCTTCAAAGATTTGGCCCAGTAAGTCTTTTGTTTTCCTTTCGATCATTTGCCAATTCTTTATTAAGTTGAGCAAATTCGGTATTGTTTAGCCACAGACGCAAATCAAACATGGTTTAATTGGTCATATGTATGTATGAGCTTATGTCACAAAAACAAAAACGTATAGGGCGAGCGGCGTATGCAGGAAATGGGAAAAAGCTGTGAAGCAATCGCTGGCTCCAAGAGAGAGACTGAGCTTTGCTGGTTGGAAAATGGACGATGAATCCACTACCCGCCTTGTTCTCCACGCTTACAGCCTCAAGGAGCTCGATATGTAAAGCCCTTTTTCTACATGTATAAATACAGAACATACAGGTTTATAGTTGTGTTTTTTATTTTTTATTTTTGATTAGCTGAGATGATCTTCCTGTGCTTCAATTTTTGGGAGTTTAATTTTTTTGATTATGTTATTTACTGTAGTTGATTCTTGCTTCACGAATGGGTATCAGATTGTTTATAAGAGGTTCTTTGGTTTAATTTGCATAGCATTGAAAGAAACTGTGTAACTTGGGATCTGGGAATGCTAATCCTTCTTACTGATAATGTTATGGAACGCACACGTTCTGAATCATCAAATACCTTCTTTCCAAAATGGTGAATTAGCGATCATCAAATTTTCTCCAGAAGTCAAATGCAGTAGGTTAAAAGTTTGGATAGAGTGGAGTATTGGCAAGAGAGAAATATTAAAACAGTTTGTCATTAGGCTCTTAGGAATGTGTTAAATAGTATATGAATGAAAAGCTATTCTTTTTGTTTATGATCTCATTGGTAGCAACTTTTAATATCTAATGGTTATGATTAGTTTTCTGATAACTACAAAAAATTCAGATGTATGCATGAATAACTTGGAAAATGATATTTCGCTTTATTGATGTTTATTGCTCGTAAAAAGGTTCATTCCAGTACTCCTATCGTACTACATTTTAGGTGGCATAGCATCTGTTCACCTTCGTCGAACAGAAACGATCCGGATTCCAGGTAAGGGTAGACTCACCATAGTTGTAGCATGACCCATAGTTATTTGGTTTAAACTCAATGCCAAGATAATGTGGTTGAGGGTGGTTATTGAACATTCACTCCTGGAGTCTATATAACACCATAGCTCCCATCAGATAAAATAAAACGTAGTTCTTTCCCTCTCTCCTCTTTATATCTCTCTGCCAAGAAAATAACAAAGGATTAGCCTTTGTACTGTGGGTTCTACAGTAATACCATCACTGCTGCATTACTCCATCGCATGGGGTGTAAGTGAATACTAGAGGTATTGATAGATGAGGGTGTGACATTGATGTTGCTATAGGCATCTCAGTCCAAAGAAAATTGTGCTAATGGAATTGAGTTTTTCTAACATTTAAGATTTAAAGACTGTTTATCAAAGTTAGGCTAGGTAGTTAATAAGTTATGCAGTGTGCAAATATTGCAAAATTGTGTGTAGTCATCTATCTTTCATCTGGAGCCAGGATTTATTTTACTGATCTGATTCCTCCATCTTTCATTTTCAGTTCAAGGAGTCGTTGGGGTTGCCAAATAACAGACATTGGTCTGTACCAAATATCTTTGGCAAAATGTGTCGGCAACCTGACTTCAATATCTTTATGGGGTATGACAGGGATCACAGACAAAGGTGTTGGTCAACTGGTATGTGCTATTGCCAAAAGTATATGTTCTTTAATAACAACCTACTTAATTTTTATTGTGACTTTTACTTGCAGCTTTGTTTGGAATGCACTCTATTCCATGCATTTCCTTTAAAGCTACAAACAATTTTTTTGTTCTTCTAGCAAGCTGTATGTAGTAACTAATAATAACAGATTAGGCATTACCATGTAGGCAAAAACTAAGATAACATGGCTGCGAAATGAACTCAACATACAATCAAAAGATCAAAAAGTCCTCATGATGCTGCTGATTTTTTAGATGGTTCGCTTTGTTGGGGATATCTCTTGCATGTGTTCGCTTTTCAGATTGGAATGGGTCTTAGTAAGACCGGTTTATGCAAAATCAAAATTTTCATCCAAGTAATTCATCATGGTTTGCCATATTACTGATAATGATCTTGGTCTACTTTGTTCTATATGATTGGCAATGTCAGGATGCTAATGGCAGAATCATGTATCCAGAACTAAAAGGCTGAATTATGATCATGAAACAGTAATTTATAGAAAGTGTGAATGTGGTTCTCGCCTCATGATAAGTAAATAAGGTGTTTGTAGTTGTGCCCAAGCTCAATTTTGTCCTAAAATGGTCGTGCGACATTACTTGTCAGCGAAATACATTTTGGGAGTTAAATTACCTAGTTAACAAAATTGAGGTGGTTGGATTTAGGGAATTCGTGTGCAAGGCTTTTCATCTCAAAGTCCGAGTAGTTTGATTTTGCTTGTCTGGATAATAATCAATAGATGTCGAGGTTGGTCATGGCAAGGGTCATAAGGATCTTTTCTAGGGTTCTATCCCGAACCCCCAAAAAAAAAACATGATGTAGGGTTTATTGCTTGAAAATTATCTTTTGTTGTCTTTCAGGCATTTGCTTGCATAAACGTATCTTACTAGTGCATAAAATTGGTGTTTGAGTTCTTATATTTATATCTGGTCAGCAACATATACTGGTGTTTGTTAATGGATATAGTTCTTTCCAACAGGTTTCAAGAACTACTTCTTTGCAACACTTGAATATTGGCGGTACTTTTATAACAGATGAATCTTTGTTTGCTATTGCTGATAGCTGCCCAAATTTAAAGGTACGTTTGGAAAGTAAAAGATCATTTAGGGTTTGCTGTTCAGTTATAATGAACTCCCAAGATAACATCCCACTTTCTATATGCACCATAGTGGCTATTGTGAACTGCTTTCACAATAATCCAATCCTCATCACACTGTTTTCTTGCCTCATTATGATCTTCCGTAACATATATTGTCTGAACATAATTACAAACAAACATATGCATATCTTGTATGAATATCTCTCATGTCCACCTTTCTTACAGACTATTGTCCTATGGAGTTGCCGCCATGTAACTGGGAGTGGACTTCTTATTCTTGTCAATAAATGTCGTAAACTTGAGTCCATCGATGTGTGGGGTACGCGAGTCCCTCTCGACTGCTTCATTGGTTTGCTTGCCATCAGTCCAGCTCTCCAGATCAAACCCAAAGAACTCCATCTAAACATTGAAAGGGTTTCGATGGTGCCTGTATAAATGATTCAAGTACAGATTGTTTCTTCTTGTAATTGTTGATTGGAAATAGGACTGTACATATTGTTTCTTCCTGTTCCAGTCCAATAATGTGGAGGTGATTTCCCTCTGTACCTGTATCTTTATTTATGTAAAAACTCGCGCGTGCAAGAAATGTATTCGTAAGGGAGATTTTATTACCACTTAATCTTCGCCATTTGGAAGGGAAATAAGTCAGTAGGTGGTGAAAGTTCAGCAGCCGAATTACTAGCTTAGACTATAACCTGAGTTGCATGAGACAAATGAAATCCAACATTTGCATTGACTAGAGCAATCAATTCTAATAAAATGTCTAGTGTGCAGGGACTTGAAAGATTTCAATCGGCATACTTGCTAGTTTTTTTTTTTAATAGCCGAGGTATCCGGCCGGTTTTTTGATTACTTTTAACCTAATGCTGACTAGTCATCGGGAGATGAATCCCACTGTTCATTTGCGGGGGCACAATTAAAGTCGGGGTATTTTATCTTGTATGGAAGGACTGGTCCTCAAAGAATTGATAGCACTTAAAAAGTTTTGAACCTGAGATCTAACAAGGAGCATAGTTCTAAGTTTCAATCACTAACCACAAGACCTTTTTAACTAGCAAGTATGCTTTGGCTTGGCCTTTTCTCTTGAGATTCTTGTAATCAAACGCCAATCAAATGAACCAAAATTTTATCTATGAACTTGTAACTAAAGTTTGATTCAAGGATCAAAAAGATATTTTAAATGATTAAAAGGGTCCATGCAGTGCCTCATGTATATGTCATAATAGATTTGATGACTTTGATTCTCATACGCATCGGTTTGCAATTACCTTTCGTTTCTAATTCTATTTGTCTACAATATGTTTTACACTATTTTTCTTTTCAGATTCTTGCTTTTGTAATTTTTCAAAATAATTAATTTGTTTAATTGTTAATTTTTTCAGCACTGTTTTTCCCACACTATCATCTTTTGCCTCAAGGCACTTCTATTTTGTTTTGGAATAGTACATTTAATGGTGGGTCGCAGTTCTTTTGAAAGTGCAGAATTCCCGTCTATTTTGTTTCTTCGATGTATGATTTGATACTTAATCTTCCTAAGAATGTGTTTGGAATTTGGAATTATGGAAAAAGGATGACTACAAATATGCAGAATTCCCCTCTATTTCATGTCCTTTATGTATGATATATACCTTCATGTCGATTGAATTCTCTCTCTCTCTCTCTCTCTCTCTCTGAACGCAGTTTGTCTTAGGTCATTAAACAATACCCAAACGGTTTCTTATATTTTTGCCTACCTGATGGGCTGATCTTTTTCCTTGACTAATCTTTTTCTGTAAATTCAAATTCCAAACACAACTTTAAACCCCAAGAGTGCTACACACATATTATTTTTACACATCACTTTTGCACATCACTTAAAACTACATCGTTTTGTTTTGAGAAAGACCCAAATGTGTTTTGAGC
>JABCMJ010002758.1:8790-52551 GCA_014822125.1 Arbutus unedo
TGTGTGAGGAGGAGGGAGGAAATATCGGTAACACCTAGCCACCAAGTGGCAAAGCTTAGAATTAGTAGTACCTAGGGATAGAGCATGCTGATGAAGATAACAATCACTTGACATTGTAGACTGAGCAGTGCGGTCGAGGACTCGTTGCCAAGAACTACAATTCCAGCTGAAAATGGAGTAATTTGGCGACAAGCAGTGGACAATAACAACTAAGCTGAGATCACATTTAGATTAGATGAAATATTCGACCCAACAACACGACTATGAACTCTCAACCAGCAAGTCTATAGGCAAGGATTTAAGGGAAGTGCACCGTGGCCACGGTGTGCCACTCCACGGATACACACCATGACACCTTATGCACAGTGCATTTATCCTTCATGCACGCCTAAGGAGTTGTATATGGACGCCAGCACAGCCGCACATGCTGACTTGAAGGCTCATTTGGAGGTCAAATGTGTACTCAGTGTTAGATACACATTTACGTAAGTCTTAGTTCAGAGCTAACACGGGGTACGAGTAGATTGTGCAAGCGGTTTGGAAGTCATGCTAACTTAAGGCAAAAAACAAATGCAATAATGTCCACGAGGAAGCCCCAGGCAAAGAGAAAAATTTGGTTTACGAATCAAAGCGTGCACGGGGAAAGCAAAGGGTCTCTTTTGCTCCAAATCTTGATAGTGATGGTTCTCTCTCCACATTTGCACAAGCAAGAAGTTTTGTGGGCACCCCATGGAAGGGGTGCAGAGAAGTTCGGTGAGGGGTTTCTGTGATTGTTGTTTTTCACCCAAAGAGGGATGATGCCCTTTGGGCTGTTTTTGCATTTTCCCACGTAATAAGAATTGTCAATGGTTTTCTGGAGTGATTTTGGAGATATAACAAGAAGTTGTATTGGGTAGGTTTACAGGTTGAAATGAATTCTCTTTGGATTAGAATTGAAATGTAGTTTGTCTCCAAGCTACTAAAGGAATTTTTGGATTTTATGGGAATTACCCGTGCTAGGGCCAATAGCTCGACTTTGGATTAGATACAGATCTGCAGAAAATAAAGGAATTATTATTAGGAAGGTGGCCTCCACGATTTCAGATCTTTTTCTTTCCTTTGTATCTCTTCTATATTGTGTTAAAACTAATGATTGCAAATGATTGGATAAGCGAGACAAATTTAAAGAGGAAATATTGAGATTTTAAGAAAGGAAAAAATATACTAGATTTGAGCAAGTGCTCAGGGTTATGTATATCATTTTTTGCACATTATGAAAGACTCTCACTGGTTTGATGAAGTAGGCAATTGGGTCCTGAACCTCATAAATCCTGTGCTTGTTATCTTTTTCTTTGCGTGTGCTTAATACTTTGAGGAGTGCAGTTCTTTTAAGAGGGACAAAAAACCCGAACATTGTTAACATGCACATCAAAGTTTTTAAAGGAAAATATGCAATTTGAGGCATTTTATCCCTCATGAGGAGAGCCATAGAGGCGCAAGCATTTAGACTTTTAATTTTGAGTTTAATAAAAACATGAAATTTCTGAAAAAACTAGGAAAAAGAGGAGAATGCCAATTAAAAGTTACAAAAGCTCCTCTAAACCTAGAAATACATACATGTTAATATAAGTGGCAACCATTTTTTAAAAAGGGTAAATTTAACCAACTCCCCTGAGGTTACTGACAAATATACTGACCTCCCTGTGATACTTATAAATGCACTGCCTTCTCTTCCTTTTGAAACTATTTCCTTGGTTTTCCCTCCCTTTACTTTATACTTGACGGTGTTAATCTTACGAGTAAAATGACCTTTTCACCCTTAATATATAATATATATATATATTTCAACTTATAGACTTTCTCCAAAACTAGGGAGGGAGGGAGGGAGGGAGAGAGAATCCTTGATAGAAGGGTTTAGCCTGTAAATCTGCCTGCTCAACAAATGGAAAATCACCATTCTTACGACCCAAATTCTCCAAATCTACGTATACCAAAACAAACCACGACACAATCTTCTGCATTATCATCTTCCTCATCACCTATTTCCCACTTCGAACGGCATCATTACAACCACCGTCTCTTCACCTTCAAACCAAACCCCAACACCATCTTCAGTTCAGGGGCGTATGCAAACCCTGGGTTTCCCTTCTCTCAAACCCTAGTCAAAATCACATCCCATGCCCCTTCAAATTCTCCGACGGTTGTGGAATCCCTCTCAATTGCAGCGAAAACAGCCAAATAAGAATCGGTAAACTTGAAGTCTAGAATATCATCGTAGATAGTATAATTGTGTATCTCCCATTTTTGCAATGGCCATTGTTTTGCTACTCGACTAAATTACTGGAGTTGCAATCAGATTTCAAAACTTGGCCACATCTCGAATGTGAAGAGTTTGTTTTGATATATGAGGATTTGGAGAACTTAGGTATGAATGGTCACCCCCTAAACCCATTTTTCCACTCCAAACATGTAGTACTTTACACCCACTAAATTAATGTGGAATTGGAGAATTAGGGTATGTAGGAACTAAACCCTTTTATCAAGAACTCTCTCTCTCGCTCTCGCTCTCGTTAGTTTCGGGAAAAGTCGAAAAGAATGGGGAATTTGGAGAAGCTAGGTTTAGTGGAGAATGTGGACTTGAAGAGTTTAGTGACCATTCCTTCATCTCGAATGTGAAGAGTTTAGTGCATTTGGAGTGAAAAAAATGGGGAGAAATTCCAGAGGGGAAGAAACATAGAGAGAGAAAGTGGAGAACGAGTCAGTGAGAGAGAGAGAGAGAGAGAGAGAGAGAAGAGAAGACATGAGAGTTACTGTGAGTTGGAGGGTAAAATGGAAATATTAAAAAGTTATTATCATGACATCAGCATTTTCGGTTAAAAAGGAGAAGGAAACTAACAGGAGGAACCAAGTAAGTAGTTCTATCAATCAAACAACGCTGAAACTCACTTTCTTATTAATTCAAGTGTTTTGAAGTCCTCTCAAGAAGATCTCTGCCAATGAAACTCAAGTCGCAATGGACTAGAGGCTCGACTGACAAAAGACCATCGTATCCTTCAATAATCCTACGCTATTGTCTCTGAAGTAAAGGTGCATTTGCACAAAATAAGTGCATTAAAGTGTTCTTTAGGGAAGAAGAAAAGAACAAAATTGATATGGGAAAGCAAACAAGCATACCGCTGCAACTGTTGTTTTAAGAGCTAATCCATGAACACGAGGCAAGATTGCTTGTTTGACTAGCTGCAAAAAGTGGAAATAGATAAGCACAAACAAGTTTAGAATCATCAAACGAAGTGAGTAATAAAATCAACATATAGGCTGATGATTCATAGATTATAGGTTGTGCTCTTCCTTTTCTAATATTTACTCCAAGTCAACTAACCTAAGCCAAGATACGGCCCTTACGGGTATCCCGCCTCTTTTAGATCTTCAATAATAGGACACTTCTATTCAAGGTCATAAAATCATCTTAGTCAAAATTCTACAATGGCAGGGAAATCATTAATGGACAGAAATGTGGTGGTGATGGATCAAGTGGATTTGTAAGTGTGATTTGACGCTCGTTCCTGAGCCCAAGTAACACAGTTATAAGAAAGAAAAAAACACATATGGAGAACGTGGTTATAAATTCAAATAATGAAGAAAACTGTCAGTATTTTTCTCTATCTTTGCCTAATGAATGCCTACTAGCCAGCACACTAGCCCACCACTAGTTAGATTTGGTTACTACATCTCGATTGATCTCTGCCCCAACGCATACAATCCTCTTTAACATTTGTTTAAAAGAATCTTTCTTCCTAATCATTATATGAGCTCCGTCAACAGAAGCAAAATAGAAAGGCACACTCAAGTGGCTATCGATGTTCATTGAAAGAATTACGCATTAGTATGGACCAAATGTAATAAGCTGCCTTAAGGCAAGCATTTAGATGATTTGTCAGTTTGCCTGCATATGCCATAATCTCGGCATAACCTCAGAATCAAGAGTCCCTAAAAATCACCAACAATTCAGACAAGTCCACAGTAATTGTTACCAAGAAAGCAGTTTTGCAGCGAACACTCCTAAACAGAATCCAAGGAGTGCAGCATTTATGACCAGTATCATTATCCTGAATACATGAAGGAGTTAGCACACTGTTTCTATAGCTCTCTCACTACCAATACTATTAACATCGGAAAACTTTCGCAATCTTTCCTACCCAGCTTTTGACTACACTTCTGCAATTCCTTGTCCATAGTTTCGTATCATTATTGAATTGTTTATTTCTGTTCATGAGAAGAACTCTCTGAAGAGTCATGCTCTTTGGTCCAGCAAAAAGGTTTATCCCTTTGTATCACTACTAACACGTAGGGAGCTAAAGTTTTGATCTGCCAGACACACAGTCCCATGCAATAAGTTATGGAATGATGTCTTGTTGACTAACCACACCAGTTGTGCTGTAACCAGCAGGAAGGTACAACTAGATGAGATGTGGTTGTAGAGAAGGTTTCGATATCCAGCTATTTTGAATTCCAAACCTAAGACTCATATAAGTGGAAGAGCTACCAAGAAAGAATCCTTCAAGCTAAAACAATCAGAGCAGAAAGAGAAAGCATGTTGGCTGTAGGAAGAAATTAGGAAAACCTAAAACCTTGTGCTTTTAGTACTTGAAAGAAGGAACAGAGGTCAATTACAAGGGTTATGTATACAATTTTAGACCTCAATGCTCGTAGGGTTTTACATCTATTCCTCAATCCTTAAAATTATGCAGGAAGTTAAGGTGATAATGCAACTCATCTGACAGCAATAGCATTTTTGGGAAGAACCAAACCACTTCTATGGGCTACAAACGAACTGGTCTTGCAAGTTTGAGTGCTTAACCTTAAGTAAAGCCTAACAAAAGAAGAAGCAGCTTTTGAAAACACCAATAACTTAGCAAAGCTGGTCCTGTCTTAATTCCTTTCCCAAATTTTCCAAACAGTCCCTTAGAAGATTAACAAGAGCTGGAATTCTTTTATGTAAGAAGCATGTAGCACACTTGACAAAAAGGAAGCATATCGAATGATGTGAGCAAACCATATAACCATGTATACTCTTACTATGCATGAAATACTCTTAGTCACACACCCAATTTCACCCAAAATAAAATAACTTAAAAAATAAATAATTTGTAGCATGTCTATCTTTGGACATGGAAAAGTTAATATGCCTTGATAGGATAGACATGTATAGTTGTAACCTAGTACATATCAACTATGCAATCAAAGAAGGGGGCAATGAAACACAAACATGCAGTCTTGGGGGGAGAGTCAATTAAATCAAGTTAAAATATCTCCAAATACAACCTTTCTACTCGTTATTTCTTTCTCTTATATCCCCCTCATTGTATATGCGCTCAAAAGCCAAAAGGATAAATGTGTGGCAATCATCTGGGCATGCATGTGAAACTAGGGTTAGGTTTCAGTGTAGGTTGAACTGATCGCCAGCTGTGGCAGGCATCTCATGTATTGCATATAGATCTAAATGCATAACAAAACCTTTGCGAACTATATATTTTTTGTACAACTGGAAAATCTATATGTTTTGATATTGAAACAAGCTTTAATCACTGTTAGTTTGCTATTAGCATGTAATCCTATATGAGTTTCGGCTTATATTTTGTGTTAACCATTTTTCAGGTATTGATGGAGAACCAAGGGTTAGAGCCTTGGAAAAAGTTCGAAACTCTGGTGTTAGAACTTATTTTTGATCTTATTGCATTATTGTTTTGTTGGACAGTTGTTCCCTTGTTTATTTTATTTATTTATTGATGGATTGGAAAATTGATGTAATGGATTCACTGTTTAATTGTTTATTTGGGATTTAATATAACAAATTGAAGACTATTATGTGTTTTTTATTAATGGGATCGTGTTATGATTTGTCTTATGCTCAATTTATACCCTTGAAATTTGGGGTGTGACATATCATAGGTTATTTCATGCACGACATGAAAGTTTTTATGCAGTACTATAGTAAATCCATAACTGAATATGCTTCTTGTGTCAATGTCCAACTGAAAAATAGATACAAGTCTGAAACACTTGCACAAAAGTCCAGTACTCGATGTGGGTTCTCTATGCATTGACTGTTGGGGGTCAGGGAGTCAACACGCAGATACAGAGACAAAAATGCAGGTGGTTTGGCCTTCTATACCAACTCCGTGGAGAGAACTAAGTTTTTCTACTACTGCTGGGAAAAAATGCAGTAGTACAAACCAACTCAACGCTCTCTCCCACTGTCACAGTTCTTTCACCGTGTCTTCTGCTCTACGCCACTGTCTCACGCTTTTCCTTCACAGCGCTAAAGCGGTATATCTAGCAACCGACAAAGGGAAACTTAACCAAGAGTTGTTAATGCTCTTCATTTGTATATATCTTCATGAGATTCCCCCAAATAACGCGTGGAATTTGGAGTCAACAATTGAGATCATAATCTTGCCCCAGAACTCTGCTTGCTTTGCAGGAAGATTCCCGCAGGCACCACTATTTGTAGGCATTCCGAACATTTCGAATCGCATTCACAAACTAGAAGCCATCAATGCCAATAGAAGAAACCCCCCCCCCCCCCCCCCAACCCAAAAAAACCCCCACCACACACAGACAACCAAAGGGGGGAATCAACCATTCAGAAGGGTCAACATAAGTTGGACACTCGACAAGAAAAGCAGAAGTTTTGGGGAATTTAACTCCATAAGAAAATCTACACCTACCTTCAACCACTCCTATTTTCTCCTACATATTTCAGCTGATTACTTCCTTCTCTCTCAATATTTTTCCTTTTCTTTCTAAGCTTCTCTCTAGGGTATCAAAAGTCAAAGGAAAATGCATGTCAATCACGTGGACACGCTTGTCACATCTGGAATCTTGGCTCATGTTGATATATACATTTTTCAAGAGAAGCATGTGATTAGCTGGGCTTGGCACAAGTTTGGAAAAATCTGAGTTGGGGCAAGTTTAAACTAGGCTTGGCATAAGCTTGTTCCCACCTGTGTTTGCCGTCACGTGGTCAGAAATTCATTCAGACATGAAGGGCCTCGAAAGTCCAGTCATCTCGATCCAATCCATTCTTGGTGTCAAGTAGAAAAAGGGTGTCAAGCCATTGTTAGCTGGTGATAAGGTTGAAGAGCCAAGCGGGGTGTCGAGCCAGAAAAAGCGGACCTTGCCTTTCACTAGTGTCATTGCTAAGCTGGTCAATGACCCCACAAAATGCATGAGGTGCAAATCAAATTGAAACTTTTCCAAATTAAAAGAAGATTTCCATCCTTGAAAGACACAATGTAATAGAATATACGCGTAAATACAAGTTTTGTGTTATGATGGCATGATATAGCTACCCACCAATGGAGAACAAGCAGCACAAGGAAAATTGGTGAAGAACATGCTTTCCATGGCACCTTGTACCAGCAAACAATTTATAAGAATGACAAGTGGCAATCACCTGAGCATCAAGTTGCTTTGCAAGCAAACCAGTTCTTTTCAAACCTTCCTCTTGCATCCGAGCATCATTATCATCATAAGCTCGAACAAGCAAGGGTAGGACATGCAAAACTAAGTGCTCCTGACTAGCCTGCATTACTTACACAATATATGATTCAGTGACCAATATGAATCACAATAGCAAACAAGATGAAACTAACCAATCAACAGAAAGAAAAAACAAAGCAAAACAAATAAAATAAGATGATAATAACACAAGGAACCCATATGCAATTAACAGTGCTCGCACGAGTGCAACCCAGCACTCACAAGTGGAGACGTAAATAAAAGATCCATAACATTGGAATCACAAGGAAAAAAACATACTTAGGCACAAACAACAGGGCCATCAATGATGAGAATCTTGCCTAAAATCCTAAAAAAGCCTAGCTTTGAACTCAAAGCCAATCAACAAAATGTGAGGAGGTTGTCAATGCTCATATACTAGTTGCAGAGCTAATAATTAACCAATGCAGACAAGCTTTAACACAAATGAACTATTTGCACCTGAACAGCTTGGTGGTCTGCTAGTTAATGAGTGCATCTAAGCTTCTTAAAAATGTATATAAGCCCTAGCTTGAGCTTTACATTGGAGCTCATCATCAAAACAAACAGAGTTCTAATAAACCAGGTCAGCTTGCCTAGGTTTCCAATCACAAGTGAGTTTGCACTTAAAGAGATAAATAGATGACGAAATGTTAACTGAGAGTGATCAAACAACGTCAAACAAGGAAACTAAGTATATGGAACAAGAAGTTGAAGCTTTTATCAGTGTATACGGAACAACGAGCATATGAAGAATTACTTTTCCGACTCTTCACCTCGGTCTTCTCCTTCTCACTTCTTATATACCATTCTACTAGATTATGCAAGCAACGGGGAACAAATTATCTTCCTTAACTCTTGGGTGGAATATTCTATGTAAACTCCCATGGTGTGGAATATTCTATGTAAACTCCCATGGTCGGATATGTGGAGGGGAAAAGTAAAATGAAGTAGGTAGGGAAAGGATAGGGAATAGAAACTTAACTTCTACTTTATTTTTGGTTTCACCGTTCTTTTCCTAACTCCACTAATCCCTCAAAACAATATAAGGCCATTTGGCCAATAGGCTTGCTTGGGTAATATAATAGAGAGGAAAATATAAGAAAAGGAAATGAAGTGGAAAAGTTTATTTGTTTTCCCTATTTTGGTTACCATAATTATTAAAGCTATATGCAGCTCCATTAAATTCCCTTTTATTTTCCTTTCCCTTTCACAAATCAAATGTTCATAGAGGACAACTGAAAAGTAGAGGATGTTGGAAACCACGGATTTCTTCCAAAAATTTGAAGTGGGTTCATTATTTTATCAACTTTTTGAACATATGGTCCTAATGGGTGTAGCCTTAGATATTTTAAATCAATACATATGATTAACAAACTACATGCCCATAGAGATAGGGTTTATCGACATCAATGGATAGAGAACTACCTCTAGCGTGTTACTGTGCTATTATGCTTTTTAGGCACCCCCATCGTATTGAGTAATATTTGGGTGCATCTACGTGAAGGAGGTGAAAACAACACAATTCGTACATTCTACAATAATTGTCACTCGGGCTTTTTTGTGATAAGTTATGCATAGGATTTAGGCATAAAGAGCATGCCGCCTGTATACAAGTAGAGGCCAAAACCCAAAAAGGATCTATAAACTTCCATCAAAGTAAACAAAAGGGTACTCTGAAATATTGGACCAACAGAAGGACTCTTGTATCTAAGAATGAACTTCTCTCAAGTTTAGAAAAGGAATCTCCACCCATCAAAGAGTTGACGATTCTTCTATAGCCAAAGAAGACCCGACACTATTGCTCGTATCTTCCTTTCACTCTAGCTTAGGCTCCTTGCAAGCCTGCAGAAGCTTGACAACATTGAACCAAGATTATATTGAAGACATTAAGGACCAAGAGATCAGGCAATCAATAAGAAGTTGATCCACCAACTAGCTCCCTTTTACACATACCGTACCAATTCATAGTAACTTTCCTCCTCATAATCAAATTATGGTTTTATCCTACACTATCACAAAGAAGACCACCTTTTACAGAGCAAGAGCGCACCAATAGCCTTGCAAAGAAATGTAGAACTTTACCTCCCCATATTAAGACATGCTAGAGGGACTTACCTTGAAAATATCCGGAAGAAGCAGAATTCCATCTCAACATGTCCTCCCTAGTTCCAAGGATCGGTAAAACGTAAAGCAGTCTCCACAAGGTCCAGAGCTCGTCCAACTCGCTGCCTCGCAGATTGTTTCGAACCAGAATGCCTAATACTGTAAACCTCTTCCCAATTTCGCTTCCCTACAAAGATAATTTGCCGCTGAAGCGTTCCCAGCACCAAGCGCTAAATAGCTGGGCAAAAAATTGAAGTTTCTCCCCTCCAAACCACACAAGACCCAAATTTAATTATTCCCCCTAAGCTGCGAACAAACTCGAGAAATCTCTTTATACCTTTCTATAAAACAACCCAGTCAGGTGAGGCATAAGATTTTATACCTTTGTGGACAATAGGCAGATTTTAAATGGAATCCTAATAGCCAATGAAGAATTTATTCAAGATTAAGAAGTGGGATCCTAGGGATTGTTTGTAAGCTAGATATTGCAAATGCAAAAAGGCGAAATATTATGTGAAATGTTTTTGTCTTCTTTATGTGATGGAGAGAATGGGTTTTGGGTCCGCTTGTGAAAACAAATAAAAATTCTGTCTTTTCACCATGAGATTGTAGGTCTTGGTGAATGGGGCCAAATAGGCTAAATTACACTATCTACAGGTTGCACGAAGAAGATGAAATGTCTCCCTTACTCTTCATCCTAGTTGTGGAGGTTTTGAGCCGAATAAGTTCTTGGAAAGCTTCGAAGTGGATAATGTTAATGGCACTACAGAGATGGTGTCTACTCCCGATCATAGTATTTGTTGTGGTGCAGACGCAACACAACTTGCTTATTTCAAGTGTGCGTTGCTTTGCTTTGCTTTGAGGCAGACAATTTGGGCAAGTTAGATATCAACCCTATGGGGAAGGCTAGAGACCAATGTTTAACGTTGGCCATGAACTTTCTTTGGCTTCGAGTTATCCTTCTTCACATCGTTCACAAAAATCATGTTCTTTTTTTGTTCTATTTAATTAGGATTATTATTTTCTATTACAATGTTTCTTAACAAAACTTTTAATTCTTTATCTATTTCAGAATTGTTCACCCTATCTACAATGATTTAATATTTTCGTGACTAATTCCAAACAACATGAAACCATATAGGTTAATGGTAGATTTCATATCGTCAAGTATATCAGATCCCACAGTGACTTCATTTCATTAGTTTGCAGGATACTCCAACTCAAATAATTTAGACAAAAAAAATGGACAATAAAGGAAATGTTCCAAATAAGATGAAAAAAAGGAAAATTCTATTTGCACCCTTTTTTCTCACCTTACATGTCAATTTACCATTTTCTCCATTCTTTTTTGAGTGTGCACCCCTCCACCATCATCACCTCCTCACCTTCCCTAGCCCAACCACCACCTTGTTCTCCTTCACCCCCAACCCCCATAACAACCGTCCTCCCTCATCCCCACCTCTCACAACCACCATCGCAAGAGGCATTGCCAAAACTTCGGAAAATTGTTGATCGTTCAAAATTATATCAAGACTATTGTTGACTGTTCAGAACTATAAATATGAATGATGTTTATGCCCAGCACTGTAAATCCGATCGATTGTCCTTTGCTCAGCAATTTGTAATCAAACAAATGACACAATTTCTGTGTATACTTCATTAAGGAAGGAAATCATGAAGTTATAGCAGTCAATTGCCATTGAAACTCAAGGTGGGGTGAATGGTATTGAAGGGTTGATATTCTCTCTCTTCTCCCTATGTTCCGCTTTAGTGCAACTATAGAAGAACCACGACTAATGAACCAAAGAAGAAGAGAATGGGGCGGGGTAACGATTTTGGTCAAAAGTGAGGAGACGATGACAGGTAGTGATTGTTGGTCGGAATTGATGGAAGATTAGGTAAGGTTATGGTTAAGGAAAAATTCAGGATCATTTATGTTTTGTGAGGGTACTAAGAAAAGACAGGATGCAGACAAAATTTCCCAATGAAAAGTTCCCATATTGCAAAAGTACGTCCTATGTAGTTCTAGACTTCTAGTATATCTCCATAACAAAAAGGAGTACTTGGGCCATAGGTTTAGTCTTGTATTTTTTGGACCTAAAGATTCTTTTACCGTGCCGAAATACAAATTCGTATTCACAAGCTAATAACGTCAAATATATATCAACTACTTAGTCGCCACTCTCAATACTTCTTCGGCTGCTTCGGCCGTAGATAACCATGATCTGCATTGTACATCTGTTCGTCAATGACCCCAGTCCTCTCCCACAAAGTCAAAGAATATAATATCAATAAAGCATTCGACAAATGCAGGAGCAACCTTTCATCCACACCCAGTCACATGTGCATGCATCAACCACATACACACATACCCACCACAAATAACATGAATAACGGAAAACATGAAACAAGAGAAAAAAGAACGAAAGCAAATAAGAATAAATGCCACAATAAGCTCGCTGTTGGTTTCCAATCGTAACAATTCAGTTTGTAATGATAAACTCCATCAGTTATATTCTAATGTATGTAATGGCATTATTCAACATTGGTTCATAGACAAAAGAGATCTTAATAAGGTATGAAGTTTCATCCTGATTGCAATAGAAATAAAGTAGACAAGAAAGGAACTTAAAAAAAGGGACAAAAAAGAATAGACTAGAAGGAAAGAATTTGACAGGACTAGCAACAACATTAACAAATATGCTATGAAGCACGGATATTGCGAAAGTAGTGTTGTATGGTTATCCACTAAGTTTCAACTACCCATACACATCCAATATGCCATCTCATTTCAACATGAAGAAAAGAAGCATTCCATCACTCTTCATTCAAAATAAGGTTCCTAAAAGAACCGCTTGTTAATTGTTCTCAAACATCCTCTACTAAGTAGAACGGAGTACTTTTCTTCCCACTGTAACCTATTGAAACTGAACAACTAAATGCCCTCAAAAGACGTACGGATAAAGAAAATAAATACATATCTCATATGTTTTCAATTTTGGATTTGTTATGGACGTGCCAGGGATACTTTCAGGATATGTCAAGATACTTTCAGGTTATTGCAGGGATAAAACAAAAAATTTTAAAATCACTTATTAAAGGTCAAAATGTATCTACCGTGTATCCGTATCAATTTGTTAGGTATTTCCGTATCTTATTGTATTTGTATCCTGCGCTTCATAGCAAATACAAAAAGGAAGATAGGGCAGCTATATTAATTACCTTGTTGATAATAAGATCTGCATGCTTCACAAGCAGCAACAATGTCTCACCTGCAGCAGTTGCAAAGACAGAAACGAGAGCTGGCAGTGTTGATAGCTCAAAATCACTTTTGTCCTGCAATTGAATAAAGACATCACCACACATCTACCAAGAAGCAGCATGTCACCACAATGAAATGTAAGACTTGCGATTCATACATTATAACTCATAACAATCTATTCTACATTATAACTCATAACAATCTATTCTAACCTCAAAAAAGGGTCATAGCGTCATCTATATAACATCAAAAAGAGTGTGTGTAAAGGCCCATGTCTAAAAACTTTCAGCTAAATTATCTAATGATATGGTTACTAATAACTATATGGGCCATGCAAATTCTTTTGTATACTATGCATAGGTAAATGTATATATGCCAGTGTGTTTGGTTCACTTGGTCCGTCTTCGTATGACATGGACCTAGTGTGTTGGGAATGTTGTGACCCATGTGGGTCGTAGTGGTGGGTTACTAGTGTTGATTATTGATTATTTCGTAGCAGTGAGTCAATGAACAACTCTTTGCCTTGGAAGGCTTACTTTTTAGCAAATTCAACAGTTTGGTTTAGCCTCAATGACCGCACAAGTATATCGTACCAATAATACCATCTTGAAAAAGTTACAAATAACAATGTTTTTTTGGGTAGACAAATGAAGTTACTCCACATATCCGTCAGGGAGTACTGCGGTTAACACCACAACCATCTGCAGGGACCCTACCACAGCTATTTTGGGGCCAAAGCTAAAGTCCCACTGCATGCTAAGAGCACTAAAGAGTATGTTTAGCCTCACTAAGTGGCTAAGAGAATTAAATCCAAGCATTGAGCGAGAAATTCCAAGTACTTACCAATTGAATCACTACTTGATGGTACAAATAAGCATGTCAAATGCTAGCTGAGACTACAAATTATTAAGAGTACCTGAGACTCTGCAATGGTCAAAACCATGGGAAGAATTATTGGTTGCATCACCATATTTCGGAGCTCCGCACAAAGAGGTGGAAGAACCTGCATAGAATGTATCAAAATCTCAGTTCACTGAGCTTTTTCTTTTCCTTTTTTTTTGGGGTTAATAACAGTTGACAAACTTTTCCTGTGCCTGAATAGTGATAAAGGTAGTTTACACAGGAAATGGTTGCGATTTGGTTTGGTATGGTTTGTGAATTGATCAGAGAGCTGATAGAATTCTCACCGTTTGGTTGGTTTCAATTCAACAGACAATACAAATATATGTGAGGGGGCTGGGAGTGAGATTTGATTGGGATGAATAGGCTGGCAGGGTTCAGAGACAAAGTGGGCCTAAATAGGGCTGTACGACATGACCAGATTACCAAGAACTTAAATTTAATTCATTGCCAGATTGAGTAAAAATACACCTTGGCTAGAAGGGATCCTAGCAAAGGCTAAGCCAGATCAAAGTCAGTTCTTCTAAAACCAGGCTATTCACTGGAAAAGAAAATTGACATATAAGCTCCCAAACGACTTCTAATGCTAGTTTGACAAAAAATAAAAAGTGTGTACCTAAAACTTTGACTGCATTTGGAATATTCTAGGTATCAACCAGACTACTAGACCACATGAGACCAACTCGAAGTCAATTAGTACCCACGGACTACAACCCAAGCAGCATGTACACCGCAAAGCAAGACGACATGAATGCCACACAGACATGCCACACACCACAGCCTGATCTCAATATTGCAGGCATCGTATGCCGAGAATATGTTTAGAAATGTTTATTTTATGTCCTTCATTATGTCTATGAATGTGTTGTTCATACATAATGGAAAAATGAATCCAAACTAGTCAAAATTAAATAGACCTTACCTTCAATAACCTAAAAGGGCTTCAATCCATTTAACAAAAAAGAAGAAATAATAACACGCGCTCGGACGAGCATCGAACAGACGTCCAACAAATGATGGTGTGAGACGTGGTGTCCAATACAACACCTCATCTTCATATAAATATTTGTGCTTCTTAGACTATAAATACAAGACCAAAGAACTTACCATTTGAGTTCCCAAATTTTCCATTGTTGGTGCAATGCTGCCCATTGACTGATACATGCTTTGGAATAAATAACTAATCTCGACAGCAATACTGCTTCATATTGCAATAAAATCGGCCATCCAAACGAGAAATCTTATACAGTAAGTTAATTAGTTAAAATTAATTTTAAGCATCATGACGTGCTTAAGTTTCCAACTTTTCCTTCACCAAAGAATACTTTAGATCAATTAATTTATGTCAAGCTTAACTACTTATTAAGCATTTACAACATACAGAATAATGGAAGTACGAAAATCTCATACAAGTGTGATCTGAGCAAACTCACAAAATATGCCAATAGTATCATATAAAAGGACAAGAAATAACCCAAACCTTGTACCGCAATACACGAGAGTCAAAATCTTTCCACATGTCTGATAATGCCTTCAAAAACTCCGACTTTTGCATGTTATCTCTCTCCTGCAAGATTGTACTCACTCAAAAGTTCAACATTTCTACCGGCACTCTTAACAAAATAAGGTTTGCAATTTCACTCAGAAAGCATGTATTGACCCAAGCTAAAGTTTAAGGCATACAAGCATGTGGTCTAGGAAGCGAAGAGCACGCAACCTAGTGTCATTCCGGAAAAAGGGAGAACCTACAAAGACATCAACATGAAAAATAATAAGATTGTAACATAATACAATTGAAACCCTAAAATCGAGCGGTAACAAGGGGATTTTTTCTTACGCTTTATTTCCATTTTTCTTTGAATTTTCATGTTTTTGTTTCCTAAATTTTGAAAAGGTAACTAGAACCATGTCTGGTACCACGTTGTTGCTTTCACTTACAATAAAATTTAAGCAAAAAGCGTTTATCAGTTCATTTGATTTGGATATGAGTTGAAGTACACAAAGATCCATAAAACCAACAAATATTAAAATCCTAGAGTACCATAAAGAGGAGGGGGGGCTGACGCACTAGTTTTCCTCCTGCATGCTAAGAGAGAGAGAGAGTAGTTTTGTTCTATAGACCTCTTGTTAGATATATATGTTTGTTTAGTATTAGGGTGTGGGGTAGGACCAGTAGGTTAGTCATTTTATCCTTGTACTCGCTCTCCCCATATACTGATAATGTGTGTGTAGGGTTAATTTGAACCCCAAATACTTTTCATATCTCTAACAACATGGTATCATAGTCATATCCTAACCCTACCCCCAAAAATTAACTACTGCCGATGCCGTCACCTTCGACGTCTCCTGATCGTCTTTGATCATCGTCGTTGTCGTGGATCATCATCAATCATACTTATAAATGAAACCCTAACCCACGACTAGTTGAGCCTTTGCCCATTCGATCCACCCCACAATTGTTCGATACCCTAACACTACACTCCCAGTCAATGTAATCTACTCAAACCTTCTCGAACCTTGTCCTGATCGAGAACTTGCTCAATCAGAGGAGATCGTGAATCTACTCGACACCCTTTTATACCTATGATCAAGAGCTCCTGCTGGTCAAGAAATTCTACAATGATCACTCTTGATGCTTGGTTGGTATGTTAACACTCTTGGTTCTCTTTGGTTTCTTTGTTCATCTTTGGCTTGTTGGTTCTTGGTTGGATCTCGTTGGTTCTTTGTTATGTTCATTGTTGATGTTTGGTGTTTATCCTGTTGTTAGTTGGTAATTTGTTATTGGGTTTCTATGTCTTGTTGAAGGGTGGTTTATTATGATGGCTTCTAGTTCTATTCTTGCCCACTGAAAACTTGTGTGGCATCCGACTCAGGGATTCTATTCAATTATTTCTCCTGCACTTGGTGAGTTGTCTTGAGAGGATTACTATGCCAAGTTTCACGGTATTTGTGAAGTACTCAATATTTTCCAATACATTTTAGCTAATATTTAGGTTATGCAACGCTAGTGCGAGTCTATGCATCGAGCTCGATTCCTATGTGGCCTACTCTCGTCTTACGATCCCCATTTGCTCTCAACTCCTGAGCGCTCGAGATTTACCTCCATAGTGAGGTCTTCATTAGACTCTGTTAGTCCTCTGTTTCTATTACTAGCTCCGCTATTTTGGCTCCGTCTGACTGTCCTGCTGTATCTAGTGGATTTGGTTCTTTTTTGGGCAATGGTCGTAGCCGTGGCCGTGGCCATGATTTTGGATTTCTTGGCCATAGGTGTAGTGGTCGCAACTCTGGTCATGAGGTCATAGTGAGGCTATTATAGTGAGGTCATACCTGTAGTCTTAGTGGTTGCATGCCTTGGGTAAGTAGTCATGATCGGGGTCACGGTTCTTGATTGAACACGAATTGTGGAGAGACAAGTCATACAATAAATTATTGTTACAATCTTCATGGTTTCCATCAAGCTCGTCAAATTACTACTTACGAGTATATTGAACAGGTTACTCACGTTAATGGAGCTGCAAAAGAGCACCAATGTCTTGTGCAATTCAGACATCTTTTGTGGGTTCTTCCTTTACAACTACGCTTGCTCAGATAGCTTCATCTGTTGCTTGCCTTGCATGTTCCCTTTCTTCTACTTCTTGGGTTATTGATTTTGGTGCATCTGAGCATACAGTTGGTACATCGATAATTCTTTTGGTTCTTCAGTCTATTGGTATTGGTAAACCATCTCGAGGTATCTTAATAGATGGTTTCACCAGTAACATTACTTGTTTGTGTTTTCTTTCTATCATTTCCTCTCTTATGACTTTTGTATTGCACGTTCCTCATCTTCCATTTAATTTTATGTATGTTAGTAAACTCACAAAGTCATTAAACAACTCGGTTACATTTTTTCCTTATAATTGTGTGTTTTAGAATCTCAAAGACGACGAGAAAAATGGGTGGTGGTTCTAAACATGGTGTCATGTAATGCTTTATCAATGTTGTTCCCTCTAGCTCTATTGCTCTCCAATCGTCAGTGTCACCACATCAGTATTATTGTCATCTTGGCCATCCGTCCCTACAAAACCTTATACAAGTAGTTCCTCCATGTAGCTGTATCGATTCTAGGAGTCATCAATCCCTACTTATCGCCACAAGTTTTTGGGTGTACATGTTAAGTTCATGCTCTTGGAACTAGCCGGATAAACTTGATCTCCAAGTCATTCGGTGTTTTTCTCGGTTACTCTCACACTAAAAAAATGTATAATTGTTACTCTTTGTCTCTTCATAGTGGTTTTCTTTGTGCAGATGTTATGTTTAATAAGTCGTCGATTTTTTTTTGTGCACCACCATCCTCTTGATTCATCTCCGTGTCTTTCCTATCGTCCCTCCTCCTCCTGATATAACTCAAGTAAAACCCCTTGTAGGGGCGCCTATCACCACGCCTCCATTGTCTCAAGATCTAGTGATTTCTTCTCCGTAACCATCGTCAGATCTTCCCATTCATCTCCGTGAAGGTACCTTTGTACCTCTAATCCGGTTTCCCATTCTGCTTCATAAGCCAATTATCTCCCTCGCTCTGTGCTTTTGCTGTTTCATTTTCTTTTGTCTTTGTTCCCAACAATGTAAAAAGTTCATGTCTATGTTTGAGTGGCAGTCAGCTATAGAGGCTGAAACTGTTCTATGAGAATGGTACTTGGTAGTTGGTCCATCTTTCGTCGGGAAAGTTTATTGTTGATTGCCGCCGTGTTTTTACTATCAAATATCATTTGAATAACTCCGTTCAGCACTACAAGGCTTGCGTTGTGGCTAAAGATTATACACAAACCTATAATGTTGACTGCACCGAGGCTTTTTCCCATGTGGCCAAAATTGGCTGTGCTAGAGTTATTATCTCTCTTGTTGCTACCCTTAGTTGGCTCTTGTTCCAGTTGGATGACAAGAATGTTTTCTTACGGGGTGCATGATGGAGGAAATATACATGGAGCAATCTCCAAAGTTTGTTGCCAAAAGGGAGGGTTCTTCGGTGTCTCGACTCTACAAAGCTCTCTATGATTTGAAGCAATCGCCTCGAGCTTGGTTTGGCAAGTTTAGTGATGTGTTACAATTTGCTATGTGCCTCTATCATTCTTATCATTCTGTTTATTATCGTTTGTCAAATCGCGAGAAATATTATGGATTGTGTAGACATCATCATTACTGGGGATGATCAGAAATCTATTGATGAGTTGAACCAGTTCTTACAACATGAGTTTCATACCAAAGACTTGTGTGAGTTGTGATACCTCTTGGGTACTATCAAATGATTAGACCTCCAATGGGTTGAGTCCAGGACATTTGAAAGAGAT
Source organism: Arbutus unedo (assembly GCA_014822125.1). Taxonomy (NCBI): domain Eukaryota; kingdom Viridiplantae; phylum Streptophyta; class Magnoliopsida; order Ericales; family Ericaceae; genus Arbutus; species Arbutus unedo. Next base: position 27,904 of record JABCMJ010002758.1, read on the forward strand.
ATCTTCTTTCTAGGGGAGCAGTATATACAGTTGGCAATGTACACATGCTCATATTTGGTATGTTTATTGAGATCGAAATTTCAGTCCCTGCCTTGCATCTCAAAGGATAGAAAAGAGCCTCTCAACACAGAGATGAGCATCCCAAGTCCTGATACAATATATTTGTGTAGGTACATTACATGTCAGCTTATAGAAGCTCACGACGGCATGAGCAAATCCTTTATCGGTCTTGATATGCTCATCTAAATGGACAACATTCCGATAAACCTCTCACTATTGTGCTAAAGTGTGCCCCAAGTTACCTCTCTCTTAAGGGACACAGGCATCCTATATCTCTCCACAATCTGAAAACGGGGGACCCTAAATAAATAGTCTCCTCCTAACTTCCATTTTATGAGACTTGCAATTGGTTAAAATTGCTGCAGTTTCAAGGGTCCACTGAATTGTCATGTCTTTTTTGGGTAAATGTGAATTGTTATACGTCGCCGCATACTATATTCCACTTATTTTCCATTTGTACTTTACCCTTACCCTTCCCCATTTTCTAATTATCCGACTATACAAAATAAGAGAGACTACGCATCCACTGGTTTCCTTCATTATTTGTTAATGAATATAGCTATTGACTTGCACGACTTAGAGTCTCGTACTTATCAAATACCACTACGATGTGGAAAGATATGATTTATATTCTGTCCTGCACAACTTTTTCAATAATCATTTCCTTACTACCATTCACATGATTATTTCTGCTAACTGTTCAATTTAATAATTATTCTAGACAAAAAACCAATCATCACAAATATTTTCTCATGTTATGTTTAATAATAAATTTCGAACAAGAACCAAACATGATAGCTGATGTAAAGCTTAAAGCGATGACAATAAAAAGTGACCTAAATTGATTTCCCTATTATGATGTGACAAATCATAATCACAAAGCAGAATCACCGAAAGAAGATTGTTGATATTAGAAACTGGCATAATAGGTGATAATGAAAAGCAAGCAGCGTGAAGGTAGCAGTCAGCAGCAATAAGGGAAATCATCAAATCCATGCCACAAAATGAAAAACTATTGATGGGTGAGACAACCAAGTGAAAAAATTGAGAATAACTATGCTAATGATCAATGATAGTTGTCGGTTGATCCTTGACTATACTTAATGATGAAGGTGATCGTGGATGATATTGAGCTAGAAGACAATAACACAAACAATCAGTGAGCAATAATGGAAGCAATCAATGGTGATAGTTGACATTATTGAAGCTACAGGGAAATGGGAAGAACCGTCCTAGGAGACTACCACCAAACTATGGAGAATAGTGAAAAAAATCAAACCAATATGCACAGTTGGAACAGGCTAGCCAATTTGTTCCCGTAACAATCTGAAAGAAGCTTTCTACTATATCATGATAATGGATAGACGTTCCCACCAGTGAAGTCCAAGGCAGTTGGCCTAAAAGCCTCGTTCGCAGACAGCATTTTTCTTAAGTCAGGGGCCAACTCTGGCGGGATGGACGAGAAAGCTTCACTCGATAAGTACGTCAAGGTATTCATGTACTGCAGGCAAGGAACACAAGTAATGCAAACTATTAACCAACTTTAGCATAGGGAGAAAAGAAAGAAACAATAGAAGAAACGAATACCGCACATAAAGAGTCATTTCAATCGCCGATATAAACAGATCCGGAAAAATTGAGTAGTGAAGATTTCTTTTCTAGTGCATTTGCATTAGACCAACTTGGACATAAAATTCAGGACTTGCACCTTGGTAAGCCGGGAGTGGACGTTGTAAACATACATGGTCTAAAATAATGAATAACTTTCCTTTGCAAGGAAGGCTAGAAACTTTGAAAGATCATAACCGGAGAACAAGTGGGGTGCCTCCAACATGCTATCCTGAGATCTCCCCTTAATCCACACACTTCTACAACAGAACTTCTGTGACACCAGAATTTTATAGGAGAAAACAGAAACGAAATGAAAGCTACTAATAGCTAATTGCAGCATGAAAAGAACAGTTTTGACAAGTGAAGAATAAATAAGTGTTCCTACAAAAAGGCAGGGGAAAAAAAAAATATCACACAACTATCTTATAAGAACCACCAAAAAGGCGTATTTGACAATAAAGAAAAGAAAGGCCTTAGATTCTCATCAAGTCCAAAGAATCTGCGAATCTAAGTGATTATCAAGATATGCGTAGCTTTCCTACGAGACGAACTGCACAAAGCCCCCCAAAAAACTTTTGATGTTGCACCTTCAATGACAAATGTTTGACACAGCCTAACAAATTTTACAAAGAAAATGTGTTACATTACAGATCACAACACCAGTGCGATTGGGACTTCCCTGTGCTATGGTTGTTTACAGCCTTTTTAACATGTTTTGTCATTATCTAGCGAACCTCACGCCCCATGTTCAACACTTGTACAGCCAATATTTTGGAAGACATTTTGGGGCATGTCTTGAGGCGAGGTGAAGCAAAACACCATTGTGTGTCGATTTTTAAGCAAAGAACCACAAAACTGTTCTCCCAGAATGCGGAGGCACACACTTTTCACGCCTTTTTTGCCCAGACAATGGATGCGCCTCAAAAGAGTCGGTCCTTTTTATTTTTGTTGATAAGCAAATCGTCCGTTAATTATACATTGTTAGGGCAAAGACACAGGGTTGACAAGTATTTCAAAGACGACTTTGAGGAGAAAAGAGTTTCATTTTTATTTATTTTGGGACTTAAGTTATTTAGTGGGTTTAAGTATTGAACTTTGCGGCATTTTTTTCTTTTTTGAGGCTTGAAGTGCTTTTAAAGGTTGGACCTGTTAATACAATATGATTTTATGCCCTAATACGCTTTTTTTAATTTAATTTACTATTTTCTTATTTTTAAGACTGGTATTCTTAATTAATTTCACATTTTGCAAATATGAAAAGTAAAAAAACCGAAGGCGTAAGCCTCAACATCTCAAGGTTTACATCTTGCCTCATGAGAGATCATATTCCTCGCCTTGCAATATCGCATGTAAAAACTTTGGTACAGCCATACAGAAAGACAAGAACTCTATCACGTGATGTAACCCGTATCGAGCACCATGGGAAACCCTAACCACCCATCAACATGTCTCATTAACCCCGAAAATACACTAAGACAGAGATTCAAATACATATGAATATCAAGGGGGCAACTTGGTGGCAATAAGAGTAGGGACCAAGCAAACCTGGTGCCCAGGTAATTCCTTGGGCCCACCAAAAGAATAAGATATGTGTCATATCTGCACTCTAATTAAATCCTATCCAACCTTTAACTGACACAAACCAAGTAAACCAGCCCACAAAACAACACTCCGTTTTGGCAGCTCACGTAACAGACAAACATAAATTATAAGAGGTCTAAATGACTTCCTAGGCAATAGAGCAGCTGAAAAACTGAACAAGGTGATAAACCTAACCTAACAAAACCAACAAGGAACAATTGGATTGGTCAAACAACTGGTTTTGTACGTCAAAGAGAATTGTCAGCTTCATTTTTTTGTATTGAAAAACAAAAAGTTGGTCAGTCGTTTTTCAAGTAACCCGACCCATTGTCATACTAAAGAATCAAATGATATGATGTAAATGGGCTTCATCCTATTGGTTCTTGATGTTTAACCTTATAAGCTTGTCTTATTGAGCACTCCCCTGACTTACTAGCTCTCTCACTTTTTAGTCTCCCTCGTATTCAAAGCATAGTCTAGCTATCACTCTTATTTATTGCAGCTCTCTTGCACTCTTTCTCAATTCGACTGCAAATTTGCAACTCATCACCTCTCTGTTGCTTACCCATGAGCTCCTTCCACAATACGATATACCTCACCGCATAAACCCCCATTCAAATCTTCCTCCCCTTCCCTTATTCAATCCCTCCTCCGGTCTACCTAACCTGGAAACACCTCTTCCTCTTTAATTGTCCTCATCTTTCTCTATTCCTGCCCCTTTCACCGACCACAGTCAACCAAGATGACTCAACATCTATGATGAAGGGTTGAGGTGATGGAGGCGGATTTCCTAACGGAAGGTTGCACAAAGAGAGAGAAACTAGGAGATGAGTGGATGCGAGGGAAGTTGGAAGTGGCACCAAATGTGGTGGTCTGACAGTGGGGAAAAGTAGACCAGTGGTTTCTTTATGAGGTTGATTGGTGGTTGGTTCCGACTACAATTGAAGGTGGACCAGAAAAAAGACTCCAAACAAAAGTCAAAGCATGCAAAATCGTACTTTAGAACCATTGATTGCAAAATCCAACAAATAAGGCTCAAAATCCAATACTTATGGGGCTCAAATCAAACTATAAGCAGCAGTAGCTACAATAAAATTCCTAAACAGAGTATTTCAATTCCCTGAAAGTAAACTGTAACAAAACAAGAGTCCGAAAATCTGAAGTTTCAATTTCTTAAAAAAAATGCCAAAGACAAATTATAGTCTGTATATAGTTATCTATGCATACAAATTAGTTAAATTAGCATCCCATGACTTATGAATCACGTGTCATAAGGCTTTAATTTTGGCACATTGATTTAGCCTTTGATATAGCAGTTCTCTTTTTGGAATTTCCCTTTACTTGTAACCCTATGTTTGCCAATCCATGTATATATGTGCGTCTGTATTATATATATTATATTATATATATGTATATATTATATATGAATATATATTATATATTCATAATGACTAAGATTCCATCACACCCAAATACTAAAGATACTAAAAACATATACATATATCTAACACCCCCTCAGGCTAGAGAATACATATCACAAAATCCCCACTTGTTCCACAATAACTCTAATCATGATTTGTACAACGGTTTTGGTGAAGATATCAACTAACTGAACTCTGGTAGACACGAAAAGGGTGGCCAACACGTCATTTTCTACATTTTCCCGAAGAATATGACAATCCACCTCAATAAGCTTGGTCCTCTCATAAAATACTGGGTTCAAAACAATATGAATTGTCACCTGATTATCACAATACAAATCTTCATAATACATATGTGTAGGCAACTGCACACAAAATCCTTACTCCTCAAGTAAAGACAACACCCATACAACCTCACATACAGTGTGAGACATGGCTCTATACATATCTTCTACGCTAAACCTTGCAACAACCGTTTGCTTCTGCCTCTTCCAGGCAATAAGATTTCCCCCAATAAAAGTACATTATCCAATCGTCTATCAGTTGGTGCTCAAACAGCACACGTAAAGACACAAAGATGGCTATTGGACCAATGAAACAAACCACATCTAGGATGGACTTTAAGATACTTCACAATTTGAAGAGTAATTTCCCAACGTGAAAGCCAAGGAGCTGACATAAGCTAACTCGCCATACAAACGTCAAATGAGATAACATATGGGTAATAAGAGGCGATTAAACTCGTCAACCAAGCGATGATACTGGTCAGTATGAGAAAGAATCTCCCCCTAATCAACACAGAGTTCGCTAATCAAATCCATACGAGTCTCCACATTCCTCAATCCTCATAAACCTATCGCGTTCATAATTTCCTAACTCTATTTTATTGTGGAGTTCGAGCACAAGAGAACTGGTGGATAAGACCATGGTCATCAAAGAATTGAGAGAAAGCATTATGAAATGGAGATGCAATCTTTCATTTTGGAAGTAGATTGAGTTAATACGTAATTGAGTAATAAGATTGTCGTCTTTGTAAAATGAGGTTGCGGTCCTTCCTGAAATCGCCTAAATCTTCGAGATTGAAGCATCTATCTCTCCTTCTCTACAAGACTGTCATCTTTGTGAAATGAGGTTGCGATCCTTCCTCAAATCGCCTAAATCTTTCGAGAGTGAAGCATCTATCTCTCCTTCTCTTCTCTTCTCTTCTCTTCTCTTCTCTTCTCTTCTCTTCTCTTCTCTTCTCTTCTCTTCTCTTCTCTTCTCTTCTCTTCTCTTCTTCTCTCTTCTCTTCTCTTCTCTTCTCTTCTCTTCTATGCGCACATATTCGAAGTTCAGTTTTTATTTCCTAGACAAAACCATCACGATTCCTATTGTAAGCAACATTTACGTGACTGACCTAAACCCACCCTACATCACAAATATTGTGCAAGTGAATATAAGCAAATTTATGTCTCTACTAAATATTGAGCAAATTTTATTTTAGTCTCTTATCATTACTTCATATTTTCTCTTGGTATTTTTCCTTTGTTTCTTTTGAGATTTATATCCTTGAGAGGCTTTATAATAGTTCTAAACAGGCTCCTTTTTTAATGGGAGCGAGGTTCTCCTGATTTTGACTTGAGAGAGTTGAAGTGAGATTCTAAAGTGGATTCGACAGCCCATACGAGGATCCTGCTACTAAGATTGGAATACACTAAATTGAGACTTCAATTCTCTATCTGATAACTATGCTAGAGACATATGGCCTGCACATAACCATTCAATGACAACCAACTGAAATGACAGGTGGTACTCCCCCAGAATTTGATCTGAATCATAAAAAAGTCCACTAAAAGTAGTGCGAAAACAACCTTATAACATCTGGCTGACAAACCATGTCCTAGTAGGTGAAAAGCGAATGAATCAACAAATTAATCTCAAAAACCAAGACTAGAAAAGGCTGAAATTACATGCGAAAACAAAAACAAGCAACGTATAAGGTGCATAACAAAGCTCCAGATCTATAAACATTACCTATTAAGCAAAGCGAAAAGTTAAAGATGGTCTTCCTTGATGGAAAGAAAAGCATCAGACTATATGCTACTCTCCCGATTTGTCAAAAGAAGCTAATTGCAATTGTTAGTATTTGAATAATAAAGGGGATAAGATGCAATAGTAACCGTACCATCTTAACATTATTGTTGCAGTCAAACAGAGGCTTATGAGCTATCAAATGGTAGGCAAGGCACCCAAAACTGAAAATATCAGAAGAACATCCAACTGATGATGTCTTACTCCGAACCAATTCGGGAGCAGTGTAATTGAGAGACGGCTGAAGGGGCAGTGGAGAATCATCAGCATCATACTCCTGTTCAGTAAAATTTGAATGTGAAAATATAGTTCATTATTGAAGCAGCACTCATTCAGCTATTAAACAAGACTCAATGAGCTAGAGCTAATAGCGACCTTCCCATGAAACAGTAACCACACTTTTAACATCAAGAAGTGAAACCTTGAGCAGTATCCAACAACAACGCTAAAAAAGTTGAAAAATAACAACTGCACTTCGGAATGCATAGGAGGAAAAAGAGGAAAAAAACAAAAGTCAAAGTTCAAGACGGGGCATGTAACCAGAGCAGACGCAGAAGTACATTATATAGGATCAAACCCGAAGCAATAAATCAACAAGAAATTATCCAAGTGAAGAAATCTCCCAGACAAAAAATAAATAAACAAATCACGTATTGCAGTCCTAACTCACAGCATAATGGAAGGCCTGCATGCCACCAGAATCATCAGAGGACTGATCCGTCGAAATAGCAAAACCAAATCCACCAAGCTTCCAAGCACCACTTAATGTAATGAAGACATTCTGCAAAAGTAAGTGAGCAACTACTTTGTCATTTCATTTTTACGGCGAGTGGATCAAACAACTAGAATAAGCAGCAAGATATGTTCTCAACTAGCCCAAAACAATACATACTATCATTTTCTACTTAAATACTAAAATTACTTTAAGTAAATCACAAAACTACTATTGAAGGGAGTAAATAGCAGTTAACCTCAGGAGCTATCGCCCGGTGAATGAGACGTGCATTGTCATGGAGGAAGTTCAAGGATTCAGCAATCTGAAGCAACCCATGCTTCACCTCCACCAATCCCATTTCCTGCATCGAAGGAACTGGTTCATGAAAAACTACAAATAGAAATAAAGGTATGTCACAATGGATATTAAAGCCTAGTAATCCTTTACAAAAGCAATAGTACACCTCTTCCAGAAAATGGAATTACTAAATGTGTTATTGATGTTAACTGGATAAGAATTCTGGAAAATGGCATATTGAATGCTAATAGCTTCCAATCCTCATCAAGACTTGTTTGTGATATCCTGCAAGTCAATGGTACTGCGGGCGAGCTTTATACAATGTTGGGCCCATTTCCTAGCTCCTTAACAGCTCAAGCTTTTAGGATAACTGGTGATCTATCATGGTATTGGAGATCTAATTTCAAAAGGTCTTGGGTTCAAGTCACTCCATGTGCATGTATCACTCCATTTGCAATATGCATCTTCCTTTGCATTTTGATTTGCTCTATGTATGCATTTTTGCACCTCCACGTTCAAGATGGATTAAACGTGAGGCAGCCTGTTGGCTAGCTTGATATATATTGTCAGACTCATTTCCTAACAGCTAAAGCTTTTAAGATAATTGGTTAAGTCACCGACCATCCCAAGAGGCTTGAGCTTTTGGAACAATTGGTAACTGAACACTGTAACGAAGCTTTGGTTTCAGGAGGTCTTGGGTTCAAATCTCTCCATTGGCATATATTCCCTATCTGCATTGTGCTTTTCCCCTTTGTATTCCCTTTCGCTCTGTGTTTAGACATTTGTATATCTACATGCAAGACGAGATTGCACACGTTGGATAACTTGATATACATTGTTGGGACGTTTGTATATCTACGTGCAAGACAAGATTGCACGTGTTGGATAACTTGATATACATTGTTGGGCTCATTTTCGAACACCTTGTGCTTTGGGGGATCAATAACTTCTGGTACTTTATGAGGGCTTTTTGACGCACTGTTGGCCCTCTAGACACATTTTGAACTCTTGCACATATAATTGATGGCAAGCCCAAAGACAGAGTACATAGCCAACCTTGGTATTCTCCATGGACTCTTGTAGATTTTGCCCAAAGAGTAAATGCATTTGGCACATTCATACTGATTGTTTTGAGCTCAAAGTTGAAGATTTCCCTATCGTGACAATCACTGTTATTTGTCTCCGCATTGGTTTAAAATAGCCAGACATGCACGCATATCTACAAGATGATCATTGCTCTATGATTTGACTCGTACCTGGACATTAGTAGATTAGGATAAAAATAAAAAATATAGGTATGAAACAACAAAAACAGAAGAAGAGATTAAAGGTATTTAAACAACCTTATTTGCATCTCAAAAGTTATATAACAATCGTTTTTATATTGATTTTGCAGAAAGAAAGGAAAATGGTGCTATTGATTTTCTCAAGTAGAAATACGCCATCATGGCTAGCCCACGTAAACCTTGGAAGCCTTCAATTTTTGCACAAGAGAACTACTATGCAATATGGAGTAAACTGGGAAGGTGTTTTTTTGGCAAAGCGATCTACCTAAATCCCAGTTAGACAACCTTTGTTATGTAGACACCCTTTGTCACTGAACATTTCCCCACACAGCATTATGTCTATAGCTTTATTTCAAAAGTTTCTCAACATCTCCTTGTAACACAAAATGCTTCCACTAAGAACAAATATATGGCTCATTAAGGACAACACAACTTTAAAAGGGCAGTAACCTAGTAATATGTTTGACATGCTCACAATGATTTCCAATTCGGCATAATGACTCTACTACATGCTGATTTAGACTCCTTTGTTCAACAGAATTTTTAAGGTATCGGGAAATCGACTCAATTGGAAGCTTTTGGCTTTGCTCTCTCTTAATTCTTTACAGGTAAGGGCAAATGAGTGTTAGGGGTGGCTTGGGCCTGTGAATGGGATATTCTCAGTAGCCTGTTTACTTCACGGGGGGATACTACTTACTCCCATGTCATTACATCATTGAAGTTCACATCAAGTTATTCACATATGCACTTCAACAGAAAGTGCTGAATCAGCTACATGTGTCATCATAAGCTATCAACCAATCGCATGAAAAGTTACATAACATTAACTAGAACCCAGCATTACTGTTAAAACCCCAAACGTGCCCCACGAGTGTCCATGGGTATAGAGTCCTAGCGTCACCCGACCATGTCCTAGAGTGTTCCTGAAGTGTCCAAATTAAAAATTCAAAACGAATAGAACACCTATGATATTTGACTGTCCCAGTGTTGTTGAGTGTTGGTGTCCGACACCGGTTTCTGACCCCCCCGTAACTTGTCTCTTGCTCGTAGGTTAAACCCTACTCATCAAAGATTTATGCAAAACTAATGAAACCCTGTACACCAGTGAGAGACTATATCCAATTACTGATTGGCATTAATTAATCAACACAGTGGAAGCCCGAAATATGGCCGGTAACTGTTAATGTATGTAGTCTGTACTTAGTGTTAAACTCATAGCCCTATATTGTCACTGCCACCTCCAAGAATATTAGATCAAGCTAAACCTTTATAAAGACTAAAGGCTGCTTCAATGGCCTTCCAAAACCAGTTTCAAATTTCGCGTGGATCAGTCATTAATATCATATCTGAAATCAGCGTAGATGGGCTTACTCATGGGATGTCCTAATAAGTTCCAAAACTTCTCTTTGGACAATGATGCAATCAGAGAAGTAATTGGCAATAGGGCATCAAACTTCTTTTAGAGCAGGATCTTCTAAACTCTGTTATGGAAACAACTTGAAGGGCAGGTTACCACACATAACTCAATTAAATCTAATTGGCCATGCGAATCAAGAAACAAAAATGTAAGTTCAAATTGGTTTTCTAAAACTTACCAAGGATTCAGATCAGTATTCAGAGAGAATCAGTCAAACAAAGAGAAACTTCAAATGTGCATTCACCAAATAAAAAGCTTTATAAAAACCATGGAAAGTCAATTGGGTAATTAGCCAAATGAATAAAAGCCCAATATCAGAATGTCATTCCTTACGTGACATACAACCACACTGAGATCAAACCAATGTCGCGCAAAAAAATTAAACATGAGATCACTACACTACCTACCATCCCCTTGAGCTCCTTGGGCACCTTTGCAATATTATCCAAATATCCTAGGGCATTGGCGACCGAAGCGAACAAGGGCTCAGTGACGATGGCCATGGCATTCTTGGACTCATCCAAAGCCTGGACCACATGAACGACGCCCGGGTGCCTCAACCTCACCAGCCTCGCCGCATCAGCCCTGACTATATCAAAAAAGGAATCCTCTGCCGCCTTGGACAAACCAGCCCGCAATCGAGCCTCGGAGAGAGCCCTTTTGTCGAGGACCCAAACGCAGACTGTGGGGTACTGCTGGGATCCGCCGCCGCGGGCCTTGGCAGAATAGAGTTTCCACGCCAGGCCTGGACCCGCGGACCCGATCTGATCGAGGAGGTCGTAGTCCTGGAGAGGTTTGGGTCCGGCGACTTCCTGTACGGTCGTCTGCACGGTTTTTTCTATTACGGCCGCTGTCTTGGCTAGGGCTTGGGTTAGCGTTTTCATGTTCAGCGACATGGTGTGTGGGATCGATGATCGATCCAAATACTATGTACTTTTATTCTGGACTTGTTTGGGGTGGCAGTGGCGGAGAGAATTTTGATGAATTGCTGGATCGCTTCCCCTCCAACTCTAGTCTCTCTCTTGTTCTTGTTCTTCTATGTGGTGGAGGAAGAAATTGATGAACGTTTATACCACTTCCCACTTTCCTGTTTTTCTCTCTTTCCTCTGTCTTATCAATGTCGTTTGCTGTTCATATTTTTTACTATAATTTAAACGAAAATTGAGTTAATTAAATCCTCATAACTTAATTAGTAAATTCCGATCCTATGATTTAAAAGTATTAACGTATTAAGTCCTTTAATTAATATTTATTTTGTAATTTCATTTTTTTTATCCTCTTTCTTTTTCAGTTATTGTCTTTGCTTTTTTTGAGCAGTTTTCGAACTCTGATTTCACCATCGCCATCGCACACATGTTGTAAACAGACTCTGGCGAACATATCTTGATACCATTTCACTGCTCCAACTGTCAGTACCAACTAAAGAAGATGGATCAACCGGTACTACTTCTCCATCTGCATTATTACCATTCGTATGCCCACAACACTCAATATGCTCCCATTTTTTGTTAGCTTGATCTCTCTTCATTTTCTGGCATATTGCTTGAATCTTAGCATCCACTGCACCCTTCAAAGCGTTCAATCTCTTAGAATCCTCAAGCCCTAACTATATCGCATTGCGAAGATTCGGAAAGCTCAAACGTGCGTATTCGCCACGAAACTTATACGCTGCCCGATCGTATGCATAGGCCACGGCATCTGCCGTGGCATTAGTTGCCGCTATCTCCTCTTATAGTCCATTGTTCACACCCATTTTGTTCTCTGCCGTTTATCTCTCACAATACAAATAGAACAAATAAGGTTATCTGTTTCATTTATGCTTATCTTTTACATAAGATAAGAACAGTTAATGTTATCTATTCGTACTCATGCGAAAATATTGCTGTGACATTATATGTTATTTTCAGTATATGCATTATTACCATTTGTACGCCCACAACACCCAATATACTTCCCTTTCTTGTTAGCTTCCTCTCTCTTCACTTTCTGGCATATTGTTTGAATCTTAGCATCCATTACACCCTTCAAAACATTCAATCTCTTAGAATCCCCAAGTCCTAACTCTATCGCATCACGAAGATTCAGAAAGTTCAAACATGCGTAATTACCACGAAACTTATATGCTGTCCAATCATATGCATAGAGCGCGCCCTCCGCCGTGTCGTTAACCGCCGCTTAGCTCCTCTTACAGTCCATTGTTCACACCTGTTTTGTTTGCCGCCATTTATATCTTCTCTCACAGTACAAAATAGAACATATAAGGTTATCTGTTTCATTTATGCTTATCTTTTATATAGGATAAGAACAGATAATGTTATCTGTTCATACCCATGCGAAAATATTGTTGTGTCATTATAAAATATTTTCAGTATCTACAATATTACCATTCGTATGCCCACAACACCCAATATGTTTCCCTTTCTTGTTAGCTTTCTCTCTTTTCACTTTCTGGCATATTGCTTGAATCTTAGCATCCACTGAACCCTTCAAAGCATTCAATATCTTAGAATCCCCAAGCTCTAACTCCATTGCATCGCGAAGATTCAGAAAGTTCAAACGTGAGTATTCGCCACGAAACTTATACGCTGCCCGATCGTATGCATAGGGCGCGGCCTCTGCCGTGTCATTAACCGCCGCTTAGCCTTTTACAGTCCACTGTTCACTCCCATTTTGTTTGTCGCCGTTTATATATTCTCTCACAGTACAAAATAAAACAGATAAGGATATCTGTTTCATTTATACTTATTTTTTACATAAGATAAGAACAGATAATAGATAATGTTATCTGTTCATACTCATGCGAAAATATTATTGTGTCATTATATGTTACTTTTCAGTATCTGATAAAGTTATATTGATAATGTAAACATTTGATGTTGTGGAATTGCAGGTTACTATTGTATAAGTGTGATGGAATAATTTATATTATTGTGCAAGAGTGACACGGTTACCCTTATTGTTAAGGTAAGTAATAGTACTAGTTTTGAGGATATTTTATAGATAATTTGTAAAAAATGAAAAAATTTATTGGCACATGGATTTCAGCTATTCTATTTTTTGCCGAATCATGCGAATTGCTTTCTTGACAATAAAGAAGATTTTGATAATATGGTTGCGTTGGTTGCTTCATATGGCATTAGTTATTTGGATATACGTGTGTCGGATGATATTTCATCTTGTGATGTTGGTGATCTCAGTATTTTTAGGAGTGGCAGTGGTGAAGTCGCTGAATCTAGTAGGATTCATGAATTAGAGCATGATCCTCTTGATCAAGAGACAGTTCATTTATTAGCAAATTGGGTGAACTTACTTATAAATATTGGTCAAGAATTTAAAGGGGGTGTAGACGAGTTTAGAAATGCTCTATCGAAGTATGCGATTGAAGTTGGCTTTATGTTCAATTATATAAGGAATGACAAATTAGGAGTTACTGCAGAATATTCTAAAAAAGAATTAATAAGTTGCAAGTGATTTATGCAACTCTAGAAAAATCAAATGGATTCTTTCGTATTAAAAAATTCAACAATGAGCACAGTTATGGCAGTACATTTCGTAATTCTAAAAATTCTTGTATGAGTTCAAAATTAGTTGCACGAGAGATTGTTGAAGAAGTTCGTAGAAAGCCTTCGTATTCACCCACAGATGTTATGAAACTATTTGAGAATTGGTATCGCAGTAAAATCAATTATCATCATGCTTGGTTGGGCGTTCAAAAAGTTAGGACTGAATTATTTGGTGATTATACATTGTCGTTTGACCAACTTCGATGGTATGCTACTACTGCAAAGGAACACAATCCTGGTAGTACAGTGGATGTTGAATATGATGATATTACTCATCGATTTAAGATGTTGTTTTTGGCTTTTGATGCATGTATTAAGGTTTCGAGTTCTGTCGTCTCTTGTTGTTTCTTGATGGTACTTTTTTGAAAGGGATCTAAAAGATGTATTCTAGCAGCAACCAGAAAGGATGGTAATCAAGATTAGTATATTGTCTAGTATGCAGTATCAAACAATGTTATGTTGCATGGTTTGTACAATATTTCTAGTTAAAAGTATGAGAACAGATAAGTTTATCTATTTGTATGTTCTGCAGAAATATATACACAAATTATAATAGATAACTTTATCTATTTTTGTTGCATGGTCTTTACAGTATATATTTTACAACAGACACAAATTAAAATAGATAACTTTTATCTGTTTGTATGTTTTGTAGAAATACAGACATAAATTATAAACTTTATTTGTTTTGTTGCATGGTCTTCACAATATGTATAGTTTACAATATCATAACAGATAAGGTTATCTGTCTATTTATAATGGAGAAATTCAGACACAAATTAAAACAGATAATTTTATCTGTTTGTATGTTCTGCAGAAATACAGACACAAATTGTAACAGATAATTTTATATGTTTTGTTGCATGGCATTTATAGTATGTATAGTTTACAATATCAAAATAGATAAGGTTATCTGTCTATATATAATGGAGAAATTCAGACACAAATTAAAGCAGATAATTTTATCTGTTTAGTGTCTGATTGTATTCTGACTATGTCAAGATGTTTTACTATTGCACATGATAATGTTATGTTGCTTATTTGTTTATTTTTGTGGTGATATAGAATTATTTTCATTGGCTTTTGGTGTGGTTGATTTGGAGAATGATGAGAATTGGTTGTGATTTTTATCAAAGTTGAAAAATATTTTGTCAAATCGTATAATTACAATAATATCGGATCGACATTCTGGTCTTGTGAAGTATGTGCCAGAAGTTTTTTAGGATATATATCATGGTTATTGTTTGTTGCACCTGAAGAATAATTTGAGCGATAAATTTTCTAGTCGTTTATCTAATAGATTTAGGGAACAAGTGGTCAACTTATTTAATAATTCTGCATATGCACCTTCTGTTTCAGATTTTGAGACTGCTCTTGAGGAATTTTATGCCATTGGTGGAGAAAGAACTTGAACATTTATATCTACTTTGCCATACGAAAATTGGATGAATGCATATTTTAGAGGAAATCGGTATGGTGAAATGTGCTCAAATGCTGCAGAATCATTTAACAAATGGATACTTGGTGCTCAACACTTGCCAATTGTCAAGATGATTGATCAGATGATGATCCAACTGATGAATCAAATGTGTGCTAGACGAGAAATGTGTAGAAAGTGGAATAGTGTGTTGTGTCCTGACATGGACAAAATGTTGACTGCACATTTTAATATGGCACAGATATGGAACGTAGCATTTTTCTAATGATGATGTTTTCGAATTGTTGTCATCCCCAATTGTTGTGGTAGATGTTCGCAATAGGACTTGCACATGTTCACGTTGGCAGCTGAATTGTTTTCCTTGTGTATATGCAGTTGTAGCTATTCAGAAGGCTGATCTGGAAATATCAGACAACATTGATCCCTTTTTTGTGTTACTGCTTATGCATATTCATACGAATGTTCTATATTTCTCATTCTTTCTCTTGGAGTTCTAGTGGTTACAGAACAGACTGCAATTATTCTTCCTCCCTAGATGAAGAGACCTCGTGGTAGACCTAAAGTTTCAAGAATGCGATCTAAGGGTGAAATGATTCGACAGATAAGGTGTGTCAAATGCGGAAAGTTAGGGAATCATAATAGGAAGAGTTGTAAGGACACCCATGTACAATATGATATGATATAATGCAAATATTGTCCATAAATATTCTCATCAAGAAAAAAAATAACTGTTTAAATAATTCAAAACAAATATTAATCTATTACATAAAGTCATGGCTTTTAGTATAAAGTCCTAAGACTTGGCTCTCAGAGGTGAATTGATTCAATTGAATCACATTGATAGATCTTCGCAACTCCACAATTGGCAACTCTACTCGAGATGATAATTTCTCTTTTCTGATAAGTACAATGGCATAATCTCCATTGAGAACGGAAGTTAGGACGACTTGGCTTAATGGTAAGAATCCGATAGGGTTTCCCGTTGTTGAAGGAAAAGAAGTTTAGGTCAAATATGCTAGGTCAAAGGATCTGTCGTCACCGAAAAGGGTCCTCCGATTGACCACGTGAGATTACATAAGGAAGCTAAACGAGATATCTATTAGGGTTTTATAGTAAAAGCCATGACTTTATGTAATAGATTAATATTTGTTTGAATTATTTAAACAATTATTCATTTTCTTGATAAGAATCTTTATGGGCAATATTTGCATTATATCTTATCATATTAGCATGAGTGTCTCTTATTCCACATAGTAGATAATCTGGTGTGTAGAGTTTGACTTACATACAGAGGATCAGATTATCGTTTCTTGTAGAACATAAGTTTTTAGTTCACAGTTTTATGTGAAATTTGACACACCATCAGTAGGACTGTAACACAGTGTTTTAGTAGGTCTGTCTTGACTACGAAAAATGGTATAGTTTTAACTACTCTTAATCCAAAGATAATTAATCGATGTGTACATTAATGTTATTGACTTTGATTCATTATAGAGTGAGGTCTTGTGGCTAATAGTCTTGATGAGTTGGGTCACAATATTAAGTGTATGACAACTATTAATTATTAATGGAATTCACGTCCCTTTATAGGGATTAATAATATTCTCTTGAGTAAGCTTATAAGTTTCGATTATGTCAAACCCTGCAGGTGGATATTAGTATCCGACATAACAAATAAATTAAGTGAAAAGTCTCAAGAAATTTTATAGATGTTGATTAAATAAATTGTTAATAATTTATTTTAATCAACGGGTATCTGTAATCTCGACGTGGGGAGATAAATAAGCATTTAATAATATGGAGATCAAAATATAATTTTAAAATATGAGAGGGGAATGCAATTATAATTCTATAGTGGTATGAATTGTAATTTATATAATTCAGAATTAATCTAGGCGGGACTAGAAATCCCAAATTATATAGGAAGCGCAGCCCATACTTCTCCTAGGGGTCCCTATCGTTGCCTATAAATACACCGCTATGCCTCTAGGTTAGATACAACTTGATATTCGAAAGATTGAGAGAGTTTTCTGTGAAGGCAAAGAGATTACGGTTTTAAGTCCACCTTCAGTACGTAATCAAGGTGGAATAGGATTACAGTAGAAGATCTCGAGGTCAGTCGAGCAAAATCATTCTAGCCCTACTCAAAGTTCGATCAGGATCAAATTGCGAAGATAATCGAGATCAAATTAAATAGATCTCGAAGGTATGAACCCTAATTTCGCCTAGTAGAATTTCATAATTTTTTGTTGTATAAACTATACACGCTCATCATTGGGTCTTGGGAATCAATCCCTAACAATCTCGAGAAGGGGGATTAAGCCCTCAACAACTTGCGCTTAGAAATCCTTAAACTTAGGACGAAAGTGCGGAAAAATCCGGTTTCGGTGGTCAGCCGAACATGAGATAGAGAACGTACTAGAATCAAGACTCCTCTTGGTGAAAAGTGGTTTGAGCGCATGTTTGTGCGCCATAGGCTGGGTTCAAATATTGGTATTAATTGTTGCGATTGTGTGAACAGAGTTTGTCGAATGCTAACTTTGATGCCAAAATGGTAGTTGGGAGAATACATAGATGATCGTAGGCTCTCGGCAATGCAAAGGTTGGAGGACTAAGAAGTGGACAACAGTTTGACCTTTGACAAAATAAGCACAATATTGAGAAGTTCTATGGGACAAATTAGACTAAGCAAAGAGGGATTGATGAGGAAAAGACAAGGGCAAGGATACAAGAAAATAATAATGACTGAGCTGCTGCGGCAGAAGAGATGCAAATAATCTATGCGATCCATAGTACGATGGATCAAGCCATGGAGAAAACACTTATGGCCAAACTGCATCAGATTGTTGCAGGGAAAAAGGTGATAAATGTGGAGTCGACACCAAAGAAGAACCAAGAGCTAGAACAGGTGATTTCATTTATAGAAAAGGACTTGGAAAGAGTTCTGCATAACACATTGATGCTTTGGAGATCACGATAAAATTAGATACATAATCGGTTAAGTAAGTGTTAGTTGATCTCAGCGGTTCAACAAGGTGATGTATTACAACATGTTCAAAAAAATGGTGTTCATAGAGGAAAATCTCCAACCAGCTGAAGTGCACCTCGTTAGCTTCAATAGAGCTCCAGTCTGGTTGCTCGGTGACCTTACCGACCAAATTCGTAGTGGTGGATGTTCCATGACCTTACAACGCTACATTTAGAAGAGATTGGGTTCACAAATTAGGAGGAGTAGCTTTAACCTACCACCAAGTTTTGAGGTTTATAGGGTCAAAGGGAATGAAAAGCATTTACAGGGACTAGGTGGCAGCCAAGTAGTGTTATATTGCTACCATAAAGAGTAAGACAACCCCCAAATAGGTTCACCGGGTTTAAGGTGCCCGACTTGCCCATCTTAGAGGAGGTCGCACCCCATCCACCGAGAAGGCAGTCGAAGATCTAGTCATGGTTTCTCTCTCTTGAAGAAGAGATGATTGATTTTTTTGAAGAGGAACATTTTGGTATTTGCATGGAGTCCATACGAAAATGCCTAGAGTAGACCCGAACCTCATTATCACCACCTCAATGTCAACTCGGCGCGTCAACCCATTGTCCAAAAGGCGTGTTGGTCAACCATGTCACACACCAAAGCAATAATTAAGGAGGTAGATTGGCTACTGGAGGACGAAGCAATCATGGAGGTCTAATATCTATCATGGTTGGCCAATACCGTAGTGGTAAAAAAAATGATAAATGTGGGGTGTGCTTGGACTACACCAAGCTTAATGATGCATGCACAAAAGACTACTTTCCTTTGCCCAGGATAGACTAGTTCGTCAATGTAACGGCTCGACATGAGCGAATGAGTTTCATGGATGCCTACAGGGGCTATCATCAGATTGTCATGTTTGGCTCAAACCAAGACAAGACGACTTTTATCTTGCCGATGGGACTCTTTTGCTAGAGTGATACCTTACGGTCTAAAAAATATTGGGGTAACTTAGCAAAGCATGATAATTGAGATGTTTGAGAAGCAACTCAACAACACTTTGGAAG
The DNA here is from genome assembly GCA_014822125.1 of Arbutus unedo. Taxonomy (NCBI): domain Eukaryota; kingdom Viridiplantae; phylum Streptophyta; class Magnoliopsida; order Ericales; family Ericaceae; genus Arbutus; species Arbutus unedo. The sequence continues at coordinate 47,398 of JABCMJ010002758.1, forward strand.
CATATATATATGACATGATCGTGAAGAGTTTGGAGAGTAAAGATCATTTGACCAACCTACAAGACATATTTGACATTCTAAAGAAGCATAAATTGAGATTGAATGCCTCTCAGTGTGCATTCGATGTTGGATTTAGAGAGTTCCTCGATTACTTGGTGAACTGGAGGAGAATTAAGGCCGATTTGAGCCAAATAACGAAAATCCAACAACTTAGTTGGCCATCAGCACGGGAGAAAGGTATGAGCCGAACATACTTCAGAAATTTATGAGTCTAAACTTGAGAAAAGTTTAAACACCCGAACATACTTGAGAAAGGTATGAGCCGAACATACTTAAGAAAAGTATGAGTTAAAACTTGAGAAAAGTTTGACACCCGAGCATATTGCAGAAAGCTATGAGCTTCAAACTTGAGGAATGTATAGGCCCAAACCCAAGAAAGGTTTGAAACTTTACCATACTTGGAAAAAGTACAACTTGAGAAAAGTTTCTTAGTCCTACATAGGCAGAGTATGACCACAAACTCGAGAAAAGTTGAAGTAACAGCTAATTTGAGAACAGTTCAGAAGAAATACGGATACCAGCATTGTATTCATTCATCCTAAGACATTCATGTGCAAAATGGAAGCCAATTGCAAAGTCAAAATACAAAGCAACAATTGTATCTGTACAAAACAAGGCACATAAAAGAAGAAAGACATATCAATCAAATAATGTCAACTGGGCCCTCTAGAGGGATTTTCTCCCCTTTAACGATATTGCTGACATCAGCAACCTCTTGATCATCAGTTGTCAGGTCGATAATACTGCCATCCGAAACCTCTGCTCTAGTATCAATAGTCTCCTCTTCGGTAAGGTTAGACGAATGAGGGATCTCTTTATACATAGGGGAGTCTTCAGGCACTTTGCAGACCTTTAGTGCCACCCTCTATCCAGTAGCAAGGAAGTCTTCCTAAAGGTCGGGGATTTGGATGTTCAGAAAGTCCTTAGTAACTTCGTCCACACCATGCTTGTAAGCTTTGGTCTCCAGCGAAGACGTCTCATCAGCATGCTTCACCTTCAAAGCTGTCATCTAAGCTAGCAAATCGACAGTCTTCTTTTTCTTCTCAGCCAGCAGGTGACTGAAGGATTCGCCCTCTGGGCGACCTCCAATGCCTCCTTCTTGTAATCATTGGCTTCATCTTAGGCCTTGGCAAACTTCATCTTAAATTCAAGAGCTTCGACTTCCGCCGACATCAACCGTGTCTCCCGATCTTGGCTCTACTCAAAACACAGCTTGGTCTTCTGGATGGCCTAAATAAACAACGCAGTTTATGAGACATTGCGCAATCCTAAGAGAACTTCTAAATACAAGTATTTACAAAATATTGTGTGCAATCACAGTCCACATCAGGGTGCGGTCGTTAGCTTAACCATAGGGCTCTACGTCCCTTGGCAATAGTAGCGCATTGGCAAGGGTCTAAGCGACACTGAGATTGCCGACAGTGTCGGCAACAGTGACGGGCGTGACACCATTAACCAGGAAAGTAGGAGCCTAGGTATCAACCTTCTTGGGAGCCTTAGCTCTTCCCCTACCCTTAAAAGAACCAGCAGCATGCGCCTTCACCAGCCTCCTCCTCTTGGGATCCGTGCTCACTTCTTCATCATTGGCATGCACAAGGGACAAATTTTCATGTGCGTAACCTTCTTCGGCTCTTCTCTTGGCCACGACGACCTTAGAAGGCTTCTTGGCCTCCGTAGGCATAACCTTCTTTTGCTCCTCTGCAGCAGCCTTATTTTTTTGCTTGATCAGCTCTTTACAGGACCAACAAGTTTGGATTTCTCGACATGATTTCCCGGTCGATCTCTTCTTCATCCTCGGTATTCCAATTTAACCGAGATTGGGAATGTGAATTACGCATTGATGAGGAAGAGGAAGAGGAAGAGGAACTTGAGGCATCTCCGGCAGTAGCGATGGTAACACAATATGGTTCCCTAAGGTAGGACAACGGAATGCCTTTGGGGTCAGAGCTCTCAGTATGCTCGGAGACCACCTCGGCTATGCGAGCCTTATCCTTGATGTATCTTCGGTAGGATGAATTGTAGCAAAGAAGGATTTTGACCGATCTTGGTTTCACCTGTCCTTCAACACCCTTGTAACCCAACAATTTCTTCAAATCCTCCAAATTTGTGGCGTGGATTTGTCGGCCTCGGTTTGCGTTGACAGTTGCAACCAAAACAAAAAGAGAAACAGATGTTATGAACCAAAGCCGAGATGGTAGAAAGATGTATCAAGATATAGAACAGAGACTGACGAGGCTACCTGAAACTGCAAGGCATAGGGATTCGTGTATGCTCGGGTTCATCAGAAGAAAATTTCCAATTGCCAGAAATAATTAGGAAATCATCGTCGTTTTCTCTATTCAAATCAAGGAGATGGGTAACTATTTTTTCACGATCCCTACGAGACTTGAGATACCATTTCTCGTCTTTGCGGTAGGACATGTCGTAATTATAGTTAATATCCCAAAGACCTAAGTGGTATTACACAGTTCATTTAGGCGCACTGTACCCATTATTATACGATAAGTGTTTATAGAAATCTGCATTGAATTTAGCCGATACCAGGCCAGGGCCCTGCGGAGCAAGGGATGGAGGGAAAATCTAACCCCACCTTCAGTAATGGCCATTAAAGGGATATAGATTGAATCCTCATCAAGTATCTCAGGATGAGTCTCAGGTCTATTGATTTCTACTACTACATCGTCTGGAATGTTATAACGACAACAAAATTCCACTATGCTCGCTGGAGTGGCAAAGTGCCTACGAAAAGTCCCCATATTCAAAGGGTGAATACGGGAGTAATGCACGCAAGAGAAAGGAGGAAGATGAGAAGTGTTCCAGATGCTTACAAAGGAGCGGCGACAAAGACGAAGGACGGTGACAAGAAATGAAGAAGAGGGAATAAGAATATTGGGCAAATGAAAAGGAATGGGCATTAGGTTCTTCACCCCTGGAAATCAAGTTAATTACCAGGGGGGATCGAAACGACACCTCTGCCACGCGCGAGAAGCGCGTCCCCCCGTAAAATGCTGACAAACGATCACATTGCATTTAATATAGCGGAGTTGGCTCCATTCAATGGTCACATGGATAACGATTCAAGTTTAAAGCATATCTCTTATGAGCCAATTTCATATAGCTTCATCTGCTCCCCTGATTCAGGAGATAGCAGTCGAAGCTAGGTGCAATTGACGAGGGTAAAAATATAATTGAGAAAACACATTAATCCCCACGGTAAATATTTGAATTTCAATGAAGAACTATAAATATATCAGGATACACGTGCCAATCACATGAGGATATGGCCGACCTGAGAAGTGTTATCCATATCTTTATTCGAGTAGAGAAGATCGAATATACGACTAGCCGATCTGAGGAAGATGGCTTGGTAAACAGCCGACCTAAGAAAGGTGGCCCAACATCCTGTCGATCTGATAAGGGCAATCTGAGATATCATCGTTTCGAGAAACACAATGAGTAACTGTTATGCCGAGATAAAATAGGATCCTGAATAAGTTGGGATAGAATTCTAATAGATATGGATGAGAAATCCTTGGGCAATTTAATTAATGTGAGAAGTATTGGTTAAATGAAACTCTAATGGCAGAAGGCAACTGCTTGGAAGAGAGTTATCTTATTTGTGACTAATCAGAAGACACTTTACTCTAGTCAAAATCCTAAGAGAATTAGGATTAATGAAAAATCTATAAATAAATCTCCAAGTCAACAGAAAAAGATACATTCTAACTTGTGCACTAGTTCATTTGCTAATAGAGAATATTAGCTTGAGTTTTATATTCCATCCTGTGAGCTTTTGCTTGACTTAATCATCGGAGTGTCTTCTTACCACAGCGATAGAGGGCTCTTTGACGGTTTATTGTTTTGCAAATCGCAAGTCCACTAAATTGAGAGCATTGTTTCTTTTGGATAGTGAGGTATTAGCTATTCGTCTTGATTGAGAAAATCTACCCATCTACAGTCATCATAATTGGGCCTAACATCTTGCGAAGAGCTAAGAAAAAAAACAACAATTAAACTTAAATTCGAAATAAATTTACATGTTGAGAAGTTTTTGACAATTCCATTTGTCATGTGATTGCCATGTTAACCCACAACTATTGCAACGCCTACTCTTGTTCTTTGCTTTCTCTTTTCCTCCCTTCAGCCGTTTACCACTATCTTCTCTATCTTTGCTTTCAAGCTTCATGACAAGTGGCTTCTTTTGGGTTGACTCTAAAGCTTCTCGTAAAAGCTCACATCCCTCTTTAGTGAGAATAGCGTCCTCAATTACATTTGAAGCAAGTTGGAAGAATCTATTTTGCCTTACTAGCAAACAAGTGTCACAAAGATCCTTGATGCCCCTACCCAAGTTATCTCTAACTCTCATAGCTTTTGATGATTTTGTCCACCTCCGTAGGATAAATTGATCGGGCAATTCTATAATCTGCATTCTAGTGAAGTGCGCCAACATGTGCCAACATGGGATTCCCTCACAATCAATTTTTTTGCAAATACACCTCACATAGTTGGACGACTTCTCTACCAAAATCTCACGAACTCTTGAACTACTTTCCTTTGGCCTTTCAACATTGCACAAACAACAATGTTCATCATTGTATGTTATCATTACCACATACGCCATACTTTGAAATAATTCCTCTTGGAACTTGTAAAATATTGCCCGTGTATACCATTCACTCATCGTTTTTCCCATTGCCTATAAAAGTTTTCAAAATGGGTTTCTCATTGACATCATTGTGATCAAAGTTCAATTCCTTATGTCATATTCGTGAAAGAGCCCTCTCGAACCGCATCACAAAATCCAACAAAGAATTATGAGGGGACTGATACTTCTCGAAGAATGCGTGCAAAATTTCAGCTCTTTGACTACTAGTCATGTGGGCAGAAAAAATGTCATTCACAAACGCAGGAATCCATCTCTCATGAATTTTGAGGCATTTAACCATTCATTATTGGATAAATTAGTTTTTTAAAACAACTACCCACCATAATATTCTTTATAGTTTATTGCACTATTTTTTTTGAAAATTTATTACAATGTGTCAAATGCAATACCTGTTGTCGCGCCCAGAAATTTCCTCGGCCCCCCTCGCG
>JABCMJ010002759.1:0-22995 GCA_014822125.1 Arbutus unedo
GGCAAGATGCGATTAGGATACCTAAGTGGAAGGAAGTATGGTAGAAGAGATGACAACTTTGAAAAATAATGGTATTTTGGAACTAGTATCTCTTTTAGAAGGAAAGAAATTAGTGAGCTGTAAATGGGTGTTCACAGTTAAATAGAATGCCGATGGGACAATTGACCTATGGTGAAACTAGTTGCTAAGGGTTTTACTCAAACCTATAGAATTGACTAGTGCTAGAAATTTGAATTGGTCTCTTCAACAGTTTGATGTGAAAAATACTTTCCTCCGTGGTGATTTAGAAGAAGTCTATATGGCGATATCGCCAGGTTTTTCTTTGACTGCAAGTGAAAGAAATGTGTGTAGATTGAGGAAGACCTTGTATGGGTTAAAGTAATCACTAAGAGTTTGGTTTGACAGATTTTCGAAAGCTATGTTGAGATTTGGATACTGGCAGTCATATTGATCATATAATGTTAATCAATGAAATGGATGAGATTTCTGACCTTAAAGCTCAACTGGCTCAAGAATTCGAGATCTAGGATCAATGAAATACTTTCTTGGGATGGAAGTGGCGAGATCTGACAAAGGCCTTTTCATCTCTCAACGGAAGTACATTCTTGATTTGTTGGAGGAAGCAGGTATACTAGGTTGTAAACTTGCAGATTTCCCTATTGAGGCTAATCACTATCTTAGTGGCGATAGGGGAACGTACTGACAGAGAGATATCAGAGATTTGTAGGTCATCTGATTTATTTAGCTCACATTAGATCGGATATTTCATATGATGTGGGGGTTGTTAGTTAGTTTATGTGAGATATTTACTGATGCAGACTAGGCAGGGTTTGTAGATGACAGATGTTCTACCTCCGATTACTGTGCTTTCATTGGGGGAAATTTGGTGACATGGCGAAATAAGAAGCAATCAGTGGTTGTTTGATCCAGCGCAGAAGCTGAGTATACAGCCATAGCTCATGGTGCTTGCGAACTTTTGTGGCTTCACACCTTATTACAGGATTTGGAGATTGGAGATGATGGTCCAATGAAACTCTACTGTGACAATAAAGGTGCCATAAACATTGCTCATAATCCTGTTCAAAATGACAGAACGAAGCATATAGAGATTGATAGGCACCTCATCAAAGAGAAACTAAGCGAGAGTTTGATATGCATGCCTTTTGTGCGGTCTGAAGATTAATTAGCTTATTGTTAGAGGGTTATAGTATAATTGTGTTCCTAGTTGTACTTATCTATTGATTGCAATGAAAGGTAAATTTGAACTTTGAGGATTCCAAAACCTTACAGAATTCATTAACCAGATGTTATGCCTTGTAATTAAATTGAGATGTTTTGTTGTTTTGCAAAGGTAATCTGAAATCCGGGCAGACTAATTGCTATCGTAGATATTTCAAATCCTCGATATGTGTAGATACTTTGTAACTGGATTTTGAGCGACTTTGTCAATCTTAATACTCATTAAACAGTATCTGACTTGTGATCGAATGCAGATGTTTTGATATTTGCAAATAGTATCTGAAATCCAGGCACTCTTATTTCTATTGTAGATACTTCAAAACCTCGCTATGTTCGTGTAAATACTCTGAAATTGGATTTGGAGTCCGCCTTGCATGAATTGGGGAAACAACACAAGGTACTTTTTGGCAACTGTACGATACCATCGTTCTGTTTTCTTGATACACATTAGCATAACAGTTAACTGAACATCTAGGGTAAAGCTCTAGAGCTTTCTCCCTACAAAGTCTCTCCTGCTAGCTTCAATACAGCAGCCTTGTATAAAAAATATACAACACCGCTGACAACTATAAAAAAATATAAATCACCAGACAACTATAAATGTCTCCTATCACATTAAAATGAAATTGGTTCTGATGGAGCAATCTCACAGCAAAGAGCCAAACATAAACAACCGAACACCACCCCCCCCCCCCCAACACACACACACCCCACTAAAAGACATTTTCTACAAACTAACTGCGAACACTATTATGTTTGTGGTTGCACTTTATGTCTGATCTATTCTCCCGTAACCATTATTTTGAAGAACCATTGCTAAATGAAACGGTGGTTTACGAGATGTGAACGTAGCCTTCAAATAAAGTCAAAGAGATGTTTTGGTCCTTTGTGTTTCAAGTCTTTAGACACTGTTTATAGTTAAATCTGCTGGACAACAAGAAGGATTTGGATTTGAGAATTAGCCGAATATGGTACAAAGGCATCTTTAAAAACAACATTTATAGACATTTTGGAACTTTTAAATGGGAAATGGTTTATATGGAGAATTCTACAAAAAGTGACATTTTCCCCTCTCTCTACATGTATATGCAGTATGCTACTAGTTATGCCCACTATGGCACTATGTAAGTTGGAATACCACACCAATTGATTTGGGATGAAGTTCTAGTTTTCCTCATGAATACGTGAACTGTATACAACAGCCACATTTGTAGCATACAAACTTAACATAAAAATGCTCATGAGCCCTACTTACAAAGCCCAACTGGTACTAGGTCATGTTTTCTGTATGTATACTCTCCCATGGCGCATCATATAAGTGAAAACGTGAATATATTTTGGTAATTATTAAAGATATTCCTGTCACATAACCGTAAATAGTTTCATCACTTGAAAAAATATTACATACCCAAGTAAATATGATGCTTCCAATGAACCACTACAAGAATTCTACAACAATTGTATTGTGGGCTTTGGGCTAAGACTTTACCAAATTTATATTTAGCTGTCTTTAACTATTTATAAATAGACAAAAACGAGCGATCTACAACTCTGATATCAATATTGATGGGAGGTATTATCAATACCTCTTTCAAATATGTTTTACAAATGCATTGCCGTGCGTGATTAAGAGCCTGTCACGTGCATGTTATGCCAACCTATCAAAAGGGAGACTATAGAGTCTTCTTAGTGTGCCACATCCTACAATCTTAATGCACAAGATGGTAGCCTTAATTAAGAGAGGTACAAACCAATAAAGAGGATTATGAAATGTGGTGAACCCGCCCTTGTTTCCAACACACTCTGCGTTTATTTCCTTTCGTCACTTTCCTTCTGGTGAATGTATCATAGTCAAACCAATTATGCAAATCACTAAACCATCCGTGCGTAAGAAAATTCAGGGATGTAATTGGAAGTGCACTAAAACTCATATGGGTGCACTTTTATTTCCTTTTACATTTCAATTATCCCAACACGAGTACTAGTAGTGGGAGTGTTCCATTAGATTTAGACTCTTGAGAATCTAGGTTATGCAGAGGCTTTTGTGGTGTAAGCTATTGTCGTTATTTTAAGAAGGAGGGGCATACTTTTATGTGTATTCTATTAGACCTTGATGAGCCTTCTTATGAGGAAGTATAAGTTTGCCTAATTCTGCTAAATGGCTAGCTGCTAAGAAGGCTGAGATTAGTGACATGGAAAGCAAACCATGCTAGAGAGTTGGTGGATCTTCCTCCAGTGTAAGACCATTGAAACCACATGGTTCTTGAAAATTAAGCGCAAGGCGGATAGATGGGATTTACAAGTGGAATGTATGTCTCGTGGCAAAGGTTATACTCCAAAAGAGGCTTAGACTCTCAAGAGACGCTCTCTCTGTTTGAAATTTGCCTCTATTTGCCTTATTCTAGTTTTTCACCTTTAGATTTGGAGATTTTCCTAATGGATGTGAGAACTGCATTTGTCAACATGGAACTACATGTAGAGGTCTATATAGATTAGCTTATTGGTTTTCTGGTCGAGGAACAAGAGTGCAAAATATGTTGCATCAAACGTTCCATCCAAACGCATTCGTCTAAACTTCAAACTTAGACTTGAAATTGTTTCAATTGGGTTTGAGATGTTGGAGGAAGTTGTGATGGATCCAAATTCACATCTAGGGGGCCAAAATTTAAAACGTAAACAGTTTCATGTATTGACATTATTGTCGAATTTTCTAATTTTTTTGCACATTTCAAAATTTAAGCGTGAAATTTAAAATAAAAAGCATATTATAAAAGAAAACTAGTCATTTTCTATTCATACTTGGCAAAGCATTACGTACATAATATTTATTTTGTTTTTTGAGGTGTAAGGGTGCCGATATAATATATTATTGCTATTTAGATGTATATTTTGTACTGAACATAGGGTGTTTCTAGCAAGGTTGGCCACACCACCCTTATATGTGGCTTCATCCCTGGGGGGAAGACTTTCATGTGTATGCCAAAAGATGAGGGACAATTTCTTACCTTTGTGGTTACATGTGGACGATTCAGCGATAGCGAAAATTTGCTTGGAGATGATTGTGGCCACCAAAGGGTGGTTGTTGTCTAATTTTGAGATGGAGGACACTGATGCAACAAATTAGGTGCTCGGAGTTAAGATTCGAAGGGATGTTTCTATCTTGATTGGTAGCAAGAGATCTAAATTTGAGGAGATTTAGAACGACTTCAGATACACAATTCCATACTTGCATCGAAAAAAGACGTGTTATTGCCCTAAGATTGGAAAGAAACAAATTGCAAGTGTAGCATATGTGGATGAAACTATAAGTCAGATGTATGCTACGTTTTGTGGCCGACCATTCATATGGTTTGATGTTCTTATGGTCACTTGATTTTCAATGTTCTAAAAGTCGCTAGGCTTTAGTACGATAGAAGGGGTGCGCCTAGTGCCTAGGTCGACTATTCTCCAACTAGCTTGCGACTAGAGATTAGTTGATTTTTCCATTTTTTAAAAGAATATTTACCCCTTCCTCAATGTTGTGGTTGCTTTCTGCTTTGTAGAAGGACAAGTGCTTGTTTTGATTTTTGTCAATTTTTGTCAATTTTTTCACATTCTTCAATTATCAATGAAATTTTCCTATATTGTTGTCAAAGTTTGAGTGACTGGGAAGAAGTTAATTAAGGCAAAAGTGATAACATGAAACTAAAAAGTAAGTTTTAACAAATAAACAGTTGAAAATAAAGTTCAAGTTCAATTTTCGAAGTACAAAATCAAATGAAATTAAGAAATTATTACATGTCCCAAATAGTCAAACATCATAGCTTAGGTTAAAATAATACTAATTTAACTCGATTTTCTTAAATTTACTAAGTCCACTAGTCGATAATCGGGGTAGCCAATTGATCACCGCCTAATTGCCGACCAGTGCCAAAATGCGTAATGTAGGCGTAAAACGTAAAGTCGCGGCGTTGGATTGTTGGCTAGTGCTTAGGCGACTTACTTTCAGATCACTGTTGCTATTCGATTATCCTTAGCTATTTTCATTTGTTAGTAGCTAATAGAATTTTTCGTTCTCTCTCTAAGACATGAGACCTTGTTTTTCGATATAAAGGTGGCAACCTAAGGTTGAAAGGATAAGTAATAATTCTTACCGGCTTTCATCTTTTGACAAGCCTTCAATTATGGATAAGCTGTAAGGGTTTGAAACACGCAAGGAACGTTTGAGTTGGAATCCTTGCGCCTAATGCTTCGTTTTTAAGAATTTAGACTTTGGAAAAATTTCTTGAAGGTTTACAGGCATGTCGTATGTTGAACCTAACACCATGGAAACTAACACCATGGGGATACATGGAATCAACTTCACCTCTACACCATGTATGAACAATGCCCATTGTTGACAAAAGTAATAGTTAAACAAGTCTTTTATTGAAAATACACATTATTTAGTTCATTTTTGTAGTATCATGGTTTTAATGTTTGTTTTCAACTTTTTCATGCAAGCTTAATTTTTGGTAACATATAAAATAAAGGAATTATAGCCTGTCTTTAAATTGTTTTAGTGATATCTTTTTATTTTATTTGATTTTAAATGGATAGGGCCTGAGTTCGCCTAGGGTCTCAAAAATATTTAGCGCATGCCCTACTTGCGTCTTAGATCTAGATTGTGGAGCACTTAGGAGACTCTTAAAGTCTCTCTTTTGATGGGTTTGCATTAAGCACATTGGTCTCTTTGTAGTATATTAAGAAAAGAGGTAAGCCAGAAATGCCGTCTCAACATTTTTATAATATAGAAGCATATGCAAGCATGCATGTATGTACATATGTACATTTACATATGAATGTGGATTCAGCAAGTTGGAGCGATTGGAACCTAGAATCCACTTTGAATAGGGGGCCATTGTAACTCCATAACCTCAAGATTTGTTTGTTGTTGTCTATAGGGATCTGCATCGTTTTCTCTGGGTCTGCATCTCTAATCTATTTTGTAGCAATCGATCCTTTTCTTTCTCTGGATTTGTATCGTTCTCTCTGTTTGAACTAGCCTAAACCTTGCCATCCACCAACAAACATTCAGTGACCCTCACTTCAACCTCCGGCAACCTCAGTTTCGTTTTCTACTTGGCAAACTCACGATTCTCTCTGTCAATTGCGTCATGAGTTTGAGAGGGGGGGGGGTTGTGAATCTATGTGTTTCCTAATCCAGCGTACTTATCTAATCTAACATAATATTCAATAAGGGTACCACATGTTGCTTAAAGGGCCCTTTTTTAATAGAGATAGAGAGTAAGTAGGAGCTAGCTTGCCTTGAGGATGAGGGGCTCTCCCAATGACTCGTTTTTAGCTCCTTACTTACCAATCCAATCCTTATATATTTAAGAAAAAGAGTCAAAATAATGTCTAGCACAGTATTCAATGAAGATAGTTCTGTTTTTTTTATGTAATTAGGGTTTCCTCAATATTCTATTTAATCATGTACTATGCTTTGTAATATTCATTCAGTCAATACAGAACTTTAGTATTCTTTCTCTTTCTCAATATTCTCTAATAGTATCATGCTTGGTTAATTCATGCTTCTTTTTGCTGAATGAATGCCTTCTTTTTCTTTTGGCTTGGTTTTTGATTCTACAGTTCCATATATTGAATAGGTTCACGAGGATGACATGGTTCCTGATTTGTTAGTACTTCCTCCGGGTGTTGACTTGCATAATCATCCTTTGGTCCTTAACGGCAGTGTCTTTATGCAAGTAAGAGTCATAAGCTTTTTTTGTTTGACATTGCAAGTTCAAAAGCCCCTCTACATGGTCCACATTCTTTACTGGGGATCAGAAGCCTATGGGAAGCTTTTGTCCTTTATTGTTTTCTCCTTCTTTGTCTTAATCATTTGCTTTCTCTAGGGTAAGGCAAGTTCCATGGCAGCTGTAGCCCTTCAGCCTGAACCTGGATGGGAGGTGAGTTTTGCATGTGCGATTTTGTCTTTGCAAGGACCAAGTGGCTTGAGGTTATTCTTTAATGTTTGCATTCTGCAATGGCTTAACCAGTGATTTCTGATGTTGCGATGAAGGTTCTAGATGCGTGTGCAGCACCAGGGAACAAAACTGTACACCTCGCTGCTCTAACACAAGGAAAGGGTAAAATTATAGCTTGTGAAATTCACAAGGAAAGAGTTCAACGTTTGAAGGACACTATCAAGTTGGCTGGGGCTAGTATCCTTTCAGTGGCTATCTTATCAGTAACTGCAATGTTGGTTGCATTGCCATTTCAGTTCTTATTTGTGTGTTGACAGTTGCAGATTCATAAGAAAGACTAATGATATCGTTTTTGGGGCTACTTGTCTGCATTCCGTGTAGTGTCTAAAGTCTAATCATCTTTCAAAGTATGTTCTCTATATGATTAACTCCTTTTAACTTGCCTATTATCAATTTATTGCATCGGTGCCAGTGGACTTAACTGAGTTCTAGACGTGGAAGTCCTAAATGAGGACTTCTTGAACTTGAATCCGAAACATGCTTTATATTCAAAGGTAATGATCGCCTGTGTTTCATGATAAGGGAGTGTTAATGTTGTCTGATGGGGAATTTGAAATCACCATAATGAACTTAGGCTATGATTGTTTCAACCCAGGACTATTATGACTGTATCGTTCTGTGTAAGAAATGTTGTATGAAGCTGTGGTCCTAGAAGTCAACATTGGTGGGTTTGGTTGCGGTATATGACTTAAAAATGGAAAATAGGTGATCAATGTGATATAGCTACGTTGGATGGTTGTGAGCTCCACAATTGGGTGAGAAACTGAAAGAATAGTGGATCATTGGCTTGGGAACCCTTGTCAACTGTTAGTGCTGCAGTTATAATAAAGAGCTGCATATCAAATTCTGAAGGAGAGGTGCGGATCTAAAGGCAGAACAAAAATATAAATGATGGAAATGAAAGAATAAAGCAAGGAAATAAATAAAAATGAAGTATTCATTTCATTTTGTCTTTGGTTTTCTATCCGAATGTTTTTTGTTTTTCGTATGAGCTTAAGAGAAATGGATTTTGGAGGCCTACATAAGTTATGGTAGCCGGGATTACGGCATGTTAACACGAGTTTTGTTGAGTTCCTAAAGGAGAGATGGAGAGGATTTGATGCTCCTGATTGGCGATTCACTGTTGTAATCAATGTTTTCAATTGTTATTACCAGATTGTGTTAGTATCTTATTTTTAATTTTGTAGGTTCGTGCTATTCTCTTAGATCCTTCATGCTCTGGATCTGGGACAGCTGCTGTTAGATTGGATCATCTACTCCCTTCACATGGCGCAGGTGCACTTTATCCTCAATCTTTTCTTGAGATTCTCATTCTCATCATGCATGCCCGTTAGCCTCTCCCATGATTGTGGAAAGTTGCCTTTGCTCTTATCTTGTTATCTTTTTGAAAAAAAAAACTATTAAGTAGTTCTTTTTCATCTCATGATTACATGTTGCAATATAATTTCCAGGTTAAGAAATACTTTTACTTGAATGGGATCTCTGTCTTCCTGAGAGTAGCAAGTATTCTTATGCTATCTGCCGTCCTTCCTTCCTAGTTTCTTTTTCGTTGGCATACTCATTGCGGTTATCCTTTCTGCAGCTCATTAAACTATCTGTGAAAAATGTTTGTCCGAGACAGGCAAGAAAATTGACAGGAAAAATAACACATTTTAATGTTTGTTTGATCTCTTCTGTCAAACCATCAATACACAGGAAATGATGATGCTGGCATTGATCGATTGAGAAAGCTCCAAGCTTTCCAGAAAAAGGCTCTGGCACATGCGTTATTGTGTAAGTTTTGACATTTGGTGCACATTTTAGTATATGATCTTCTGTTATTTCTTCCCTGGGTCATGGTGTTGGAATTTTTTTCCGTAAAATTTCTGTCAAAGTTTTCTTCGAGTATTGATATGTTTAGTTGGGTTTTACGTTTAGGTGTTCTTCGTTGACTTCCCCTGTGCTAATTTCTTGACAATTTCATTGTTGTTTCTCCATGCATATTTCTTTTACTTGTAGCCTGCCATAGATCAATTAGTTCAGGTTCACTATTCATACTTACGCATTGCTATTACTTTTTATTTCACATGATTCCCTCCATACTTGAGGTTAGATAATAGATTAAAAATTGACTGACTCTATACGGTATGCCAGTGACTATTTCCTCAAGTTATTCTGATCTGCCAAATTTACTTATTTCCTCTCCAAAATTGCTTTACGTTACGTGCACTTAGAGCTATTTTTGAATTGTATTTTTTTCGAAGTGATTTGAATCATCATTTGCATGGTGATACATGTCCATTCTGATTGGTGTCCGACATTTCTAAACTAGCATTACTGAAGCGATGGTGTCTAGTGGATACAACCTCTTCTCTAGGTTGCTTTGAAGTATAAGTGGAGTGCATATGCTAAACATCTTGTGTATTTGATCTTTGTTTCAGTTCCAGCAGTTGAAAGAGTTGTTTACAGCACGTGCTCTCTACACCAGATTGAGAATGAAGATGTCATTAAATCTGTTCTACCGCTTGCTTTGTCTTTAAGTTTTCAACTGGCAACTCCATTTCCCCTGTGGCCACGCCGTGGGCTCCCTGTTGTTGAAGGATGTAAGTAGAACTTACCTTGCAAATGCTGACTTTTTGTTCTCCAAAACAATATACCTGCTTATATGATTAGCCTTGGGCACATGCTATGCCCTTGCTAAATACCTATCATCATATGCTTTTAGATTTAGTCTTTAACGATTTTGATATACGTACGAGAATAGTAGAAATTTACTTCAAGCAAGTTAATTGTGCGTAGTTTAAATCAGGGTCATAAGTGGAAGCTTCGCGTAAGTTATTATCTTATGACTCATCTAGAATTTAAGTTTTCATCTCCTAATTTAATGTTATATTTGAATTTTCTTCTATAGTACATATATCTATATATATACATATTTATGTACATGCGTATTTTGTATATATCCACTATGTACTTGTGGGGTCATTTATGCTTAAGTTAATCTTAGAAGGAGAAGATTCTAACTGTAAGTGTCTAGAGTAGTTTGCTTAAAGAGTTTCTACGGTTCGTCTGTACCTTATATAGTGGGACTGCACTAGGGCTCGAAGTAAGTATGTGTCGAGCACATGCCTAGTGATGTCACAAATAATGTTGAATTCAAGACGTCATGCATGATTCACTGAGTGCCAAATTAGCTTCCGCATAGTCGAGCCGAGCCACTTGTCATTTATGAGGAGCACATCGTGTCTCTCCTAGGCCTGATCAGAATGCTGGATGCGGGCCCCTAACAGATGGGCTGCTTGCACGAATGGACCACCTTGGGCCTTCAGTCCCGCCCTTGTAGCTCTCCCATTTGGCCTTGCCCAATGATGGAGGCCCAAACTGTATCCCGGTTTAGCCCACCACAGTACTATATATGTGTATACATATATATATATATATATATATATATGTATATATATATGTATGTATATATGTATATGCATGTATGTATAAATGCATATACATATATATATATATATATGTATGTATATATGTATGTATATATGTATATGCATGTATGTATAAATGCATACATTATGAAACATATATGGTGTTTTGTGATATGATCAAACCTGGCTAGGAGGGGAAGAAAAGAAGAAAGCCGTAGCTTAGAGAAAAAAACAGAGAAGAGAATGAAAGAATTGAGAAGATAATAATAGTTATGATTTCTGATCCCTTATCCCTTCATACCTTGGCCATATATATAGGCCACATCATACACAACGAAACACTACTACCTATTGACAAACAATTAGAATAACTACCTTATAATGCATGCTAAATACAAGGAAATGAAATAAGTATCCTATTAACTACCCATGATGCATGCTAAATAAAAGGAAATGGATGGGTGGGTTGATAACATGGAGATGGTGGGAAGGTTGCGTGGTGGGGCCAGGGAATTTCTTAGTTGTGCACATATCATTTTGATTTGGGTTTAGATTGATTAGGATTTGGACTTTTGCTAATAAATGGAAATAATAATACCTGATTCGTGGTCTATGCTATGCAACTTCACAAGAACTCTTTCATCTTATCACCTAGTTTGTTCGAAAGTCTAGGACATGGGATCCTATTTTCTTGTATCCCACCATGTTCTGCAAATCTATGGTGGACCCCGACCTCACTGGGCAGTCAAGGAGAGGCGCATGACTGAGAAAGTTCAAAGAATAGATATTAGAATCTTGTTTTTTCAGAGATTTTGTAATTTCCAATGTGACATCGTGACAATAATTTTATGATTTATGTCTCTTTCAACAGATAGCATTCCTGTTTTTATGGGAATTTGTTTTTCTATGTAGTTTTGTTGTGGTAATTTTATCAGTTATTATGATAAATATAATTCTTGTATGGCTTATCTTAATTGTTGTTTAATGAAATTCATTATAATTCTGTATATTGGCATGTTGCATATTATACTTTTGTATAGTGACATTTTGCATACTCTATTTTGCATGATGTATTTTTCATAATTTATGTATGTTGAAATTTTGCATAATCATTTTTTAGTATTATCTTTCCATAATTGTTGTGTATTTGCATATTTTTTTATTATGAATTTTTGCATAATTTATGTATTTTGAAAATTAGCATGCTTTTCCCCATAATTTGTGTATATAAATGTTTAGCTCATAATTTTCCTGAATTTTTGATAATTTATGTCTTGTTTCCATTGACTTGGTATCAACATTATGATTTTGGTATAACCTCTTATAGATTTATTTTTCCAAAATTTGTATTTTTTTTTAAATTTATCTTTGAGATTTTAGGAGATAGATGAAGGGAGAGAAAAGAGTAGGAGAGAGATAGATTTGAAATATTAGGAGAGAGAAAGGGGAGTCATGGCTTATTGTAAAAAACAGGATCAAAAGATAATGTGACAACTCGAGTTTTCATTAATCAATAGAAATAAATAAGTCTCCAAAAATTTCAAGATGCGTCCTAAAATCTCAAAATTCCACATATTTAAGAAAGGCTCAAAATTTTATTAATTCTAAACATCTCTCTAGTTTTTTCAATTTATAAGGAAAAACTTATGCGATAGATGCGAACAATACTCAATAATTTCACAAAAATATAAACAAAATATATATGTAATGAATCAGAAACGAAAAATTAAAAACTGTAAATAAAATTAGAATATTTTTAGAACCGAACCAATTTCTGTGGATTCACAATCTCCTTAAAAAAGAATTGGCGTCTTACAGTGGGTTTTGGAGGATCACTTCGGCGTCTGTATCCTAGGGCAAAATGGCTCTTCAATCGAAAGAACACCGATCTTACAACTTACAACTGACTGTCGAACTTTACTGCGGCTGTCTCTCTCACACACGAATAGGTATTTTTGTAGACGGATAGTTGCTGAAAATTTTCGCGAGACCTTCCGGTTCACACCCTCGAATTTCCAACACAATTCGACCGCCACCAAATTCGCTCTGTGCTTATAACATATATAACCCTAAAGTCCAAAATATGATAGAACAATATGCTAAAAACTCATGGAATAAATGTAGTCAACAACATAACTAAATTAATCATATTGGACCTCGCATCCGATCCTTCTTAGTACACGAACAATGCCTGGGTGGACTGTTTTGGTAGAGTCCACTTGTTTCATGTACCAAGTAGTTTCATGGCATTCAACCACAACAGTATATTCAATGAAAAATAGTAACGAGTGATGATTTTAATAAAGATTCCATACAGTCCAATGATCGTGCTATATAAATATACTCTAAAAATTTGGAGCGTAAAGTTATCTCAAGACTTGATCATTGCCATTGGATTAGTGAATTTCACTGTCATGAATGGCGTAGCAAAATTGACGGCGATCAGATTTGAATTCACGGTTGGATCACGAGAGTAGATCTTAGCTAAAACCATGCCACTGCTATTATTCTCACGACTCACCTATCTGATTTCTTCCCAAATAACCTCTCTCATTTTTATGTACAAACCCCAGCCACTTTCTTATACAAGTTGTCCTTGTGGCAGTGTATGAGATAACCCTTTGTCTATTTGCTACATAATGCATTACCAATTAAGTTCTTACCCCCAAAGTCACTAAACCATCACATGAGCCCATTCCCAGCCATTCTGCTGCTCCCACATCAATGTCCCTCGCTAGCTATTATAAAACGAAAGCCCTCTATTACTCTTTATTTTCATCAACTGACACGTGTAGACATTTGTATCCACTAAATATATTTCCTTTCCTTTCGTTTTTCGTTTTTTATTGCCTCATTTTCTCCTTGCAAGCTAAAAAATAGCTCAAAGGAGCTAGTGCCATGAACGGTACTTGCACGGATTTCTATCTATCAACCAGTATTATGAGTATCCATCTTCCTCATATGCCTTAAATGCATATAATTTCTAAGATCCCCAAGAAATTGTCCAATTAAAAGCCCCTAATAGTAAATTAAACCATGAAAAACAGGATATTCCAGATAACCTCTCCCGTCAATTATGATTGATCTATACAAATCTCTAGACTCTAGAGTATGAGACTTGTTAAGAATGTCTTTAATTATTGTGTAAAGCTATCAAAGGCATTAATATCCTATGTCATCTTCATTGGTCGCCCTATAACAATAAAGATACAAAGAGAAAAAAATTGTTTATCTTTGAGATCACCTTCAAGACTTCAACGGCCACCTACATTGTGAAAAACACCATAGCATAATTTTTGCTACATTCATTATGATATGTATATCATCTCGTGTATCAATATCTTTAATCTTCTTACTTATCTATTGCTGATTGCCTTCATGATCATATTTTGAAACTTTGTTTTTCTTTACGGTATTTCGGTTGATTACCACTATCTTGTTTTCCATTGGTGCCCTTTATCATCTATGTCATGTTTCTTTTATAAACAGGTCAAATATTTATGTTTGTGACAATAGGGACATAATTTTATCAATTCCAATTGCTTAGGCGTCTTGTGTCGATTCTTTTGAGTATTATATCTGGAAATGCTCTTATTAACAATGTTTTAAATACATTTGGTGCATTCCAAAATAACTATTACTCGGACATCTTTACCCTTGGCCATGAATCTCTTTTGGATTTTATTTCTTCAACTCTTCCATTTTTTTTTATTCAAAACGAAGAAGACGAATCTATGGGTATTTGAAGCCGAGTATCCAATGTAAAGTAGAATATTTGATGGAATCCCTGTGAACAACCTACTATAATAGGAAAGCCTTATATCTAGACATTAATCATCAAGTTGATGATAAAATCCATGAACTTGCCAATGGACTTAATGCACTTGTTACACAACCCCTTAGGAAGAGCCAAGAAAGAGGGACAATCAGATCATTTTATAGCTCGCCAGAAAGTATTTGGTAATACGATCATTTGGAGGAATAATACCTAATCCTAAGGGTGCTCTAGAATCTTTTCGACTGCTCGTTCGAGAACAAAGATCTTTGAATTTCTTCAATGATTATTGTTGGTCACCTTTGTCAACAATGTTTGAGGTTTATACAACTAAGTTATGTAGATTGTAAAGTTAGATGTTGTAGGTTCGTTTGGTTGAGCTTGTGTTTGCTCATTAAAAGCTCGTTTGAGATCGATTTATTTGTTACATAAACAAAGGAAGTTTGAATAGTTTTTTGAAGCATGATGTTAAGCTTTCAAACCAAATTTGAACAAGATACTATCCAGCTTGTTTATCTTATAATGTGTAAAACATTCAAGCTATTTGTGATGACTCGATAGATCTAAACTTGATGATATTTTGAAAGCTCCTTAAGTTTTCGAACAAAACTTGAAGAATTTATTGTGGCTTGTTCGGCTCGTTTTTTAGCCCGAGCCACCCTTTAGTTACACTTTCGTACTAATCTTCAATTTCTCTCGTGTCACAGCGGAACATTTGCTTCGGACTGATCCTGTGGAAGACAAAGAAGGCTTTTTCATTGCATTATTTATAAGGAAGAGCAGCACCATCGGCCAAGCTGAAAGCAAGCCAGAAAGACCCAGCAACTGCAGCAGCAGCAGTAGCACTTCAGAAGCCCTCTATGCAGAGAAATCAAGTATTTCTTGGAAGAAGAAACGAAGAAACAAGTTCAACAACAACATCCCTCTCTACTGTCCCTTTGTCAAATTCTCCAAAATGTGGTTGCATCCTCAGTACCTAGCCCGCAAATGAGCAAACTGGATTAAGTGCTAAGCCATAGCTTTTGTTGGTTTAATTATACATCATTCCGAATTCTTTTGTATACGTCCACCTACGAGACTCACCTTCGCCTTTCGTCTCAGTTTTTTTACACTCCTTTTATACTCACGACAATAGATTTGTTTCAGTTACTAATTTATTAGTCTCTCTCAAGTATTCGGATGATGATTTTTCTACGAACCTTTACAAGCGCATCGACACCGCGTGCGCCTTTTATTTTTGTATTTGCTTGGACTTCTGCGTCTTTTTGTACTTGCTGTTTTTGTTTCCTAAAGAAAAAGGTATTCAGTTTGATGTTGACCCTTTCCCTTCCCTCCTAGCCGACTACTTATGACAATTTTATTGTTTACTATAAATATGAATCGAGAGCATTATAGTTTTTTTTCACCTCCAAACGAAGCACATTCTTGATACTGGTCTCTGTGCCATACATAGATTAAAAGGCAGTCAACGTCAAATGATGGGGGAATGAAAATTGGAGGAAAGGCTGCTGCTTATAAAACTTTTCAATAACTGTTTTATGGTGGAATTCTCTCTTTTTGTTCTTATTCTTACTTTACTTGAATATGGTCTAGCTTACGTAGGATGGGTTTTAAAGCCTTGATTTTTGATGACATAAACTCTTTCAAAATAATTTGTTAATTGAACAAATATTTAAAAGTATATACAACCTTTTCTATTTAAAATGAAAGTGAATCTTTTATTACATGTGAAATAATCTAACTTTCTTCGTCCCAGATTCATAGTTCTTTTTTGGGATTTTAACTTTTTCGGGGAACATAGCAATTACTGTAAAAAATATTTTTCTTTTCAAATATGTTATTGAGGTAAAATTTTAATGGGTTTTTTTCAATAAATTTGATTGATATGTATAATAAAAGTTTTATTTAACTAAAGGGACAAAAAGAAAATTTAACAAAGTTTCAATTGTTATTTTTGAAAAGTAAATTTTCATTTTGGGACGTTCCAAATTACAATAATGGACTATAAAAATGGAACGGAGAGAGTATCAAAATATTTGAACTAAGTTTACACGTGGTATAGTAATTTAAAATATCTGATACAAAGCAAATACGGATAAGGAATTCATGTGTGGTAGAAGCTCACTCTGGCTTAGTCTGAGTCCTCCTATTCGGATTGCAATTTCGATTGCATTTTCAGCTATTTTTCTACATTTAGCATGAAATACCAGGGTCAGAAAAATTGCTCTATATATTATGACATTCAGTAAAAAATATTACTTGGCAAAGCCCACATTTGCATGTATATAACAATAGAGGAAGTAAAACAGCGAAATAAATATATAATTTCATTATTAATCTTCATTTAATATTTTTAGGATCATTTTTCTCGAGAATCTGAATCTCAACCATTATCTCTAGCATAAGGCATTTAGCTGAGATTGACTAACTCTTTGATGAAGTTAGACTTAGGTAATATATCTGGCTAAGTCATTGTTGACCTTGTAAAGAATAACCTTACACTGTTCCATCAAGTCAATTTCGACCTCACCTTACTTAGATCTCTACGCATGTGGCGTAACAGGTCTAGTCCAACGAATCTTAACCGCTCCCTAATCCGGTTCAAAACTGTCCAGAATTTTGTTCGTCACTCCCCATAGATCCTTTACCCAACTTGCATCTTCATTAGGTACAAACGATTCCAGACTACCCTCAACTGTCTCCAACTCCTTCTAGTTGGGGTCCTTTCAACACATAAATGAATGGATTGACCCCAATCGCCATAGTCGGGGCCACCCACATCAATTCATTTTTTGTATTCTTACTTGTCTCTACAAGTTGTCACATAATACCAACCACTCAACATCCTTCTACTTTGTTCAAGTGTAACTTTAGGTCCCTGATGTATAACTTTAGGTTCTCCCAACCAAAACAATAGGTAGAAAATTAGTTAAAACTCCTAATATAAGAAGTATTAACTAATTAAATCCTCATTAATTTATTTAGTAAATTCGGATCCTATATTTTAAAAGTACTAACATATTAGGTCCTTTAATGGACTAAATTACCCCTAATTAATATTTACTTTGTAATTCCGTTTTTTGGAATTCTCTTTCGCTTTTAGTTATTGTCTTTCGCGTTTTTTGAGCAGCCTTCGGACTCCCAATTCCACCACCGCAATCGCACACTTGCCGTAAACAAACTCTGGCGAACATATCTTAATACCGTTTCACTACTCCAACTGTGAATACCAACTAAAGAAGATGAATCAACTGGTACTACTTCATTTGCATTATTACCATTCGTATGCCCACAATACCCAATACGATTTCCTTTCTTGTTAGCTTTCTCTCTCTTCACTTTCTGGCATATTGCTTAAATTTTAGCATCCACTGCACCCTTCAAAGCATTCAATATCTTAGAATCCCCAAACCCTAAATCTATTGCATCGCGAAGATTCGGGAAGTTCAAATGTGCGTATTCGCCATGAAGCTTATACGCTGCCCGATCGTAGGCATAGGCTGCGGCCTCTGCTGTGTCATTAGTCGCCGCTTATCTCCTCTTACAGTCCATTGTCCACACGCATTTTGTTCTCCGCCGTTTATATCTTTTATCACAGTACATAATAGAACAAATAAAGTTATCTGTTTCATTTATGCTTATTTTTACATAGGATAAAAATAGATAATGTTATCTGTTCAGACCCATGCGAAAATATTATTTGTCTCATTATATGTTATTTTCAGTATCTGCATTATTACCATTTGTATGCCCACAACACTCAATATGCTTTCTTTTCTCGTTAGCTTTCTCTCTTTTCACTTTCTGGCATATTATTTGAATCTTAGTCCACTGCACCCTTCAAAGCATTCAATCTCTTAGAATCCCCAAGCCCTGACTCTATTGCATCGCGAAGATTTGGGAAGTTCAAACGTGCGTATTCGTCACAAAACTTATAGGCTGTGCCCTCTGCTGTGTCGAGCCGCCAGTTATCTCCTCTTATAGTCCATTGTTCACACCCATTTTGTTCGCTGCCGTTTATATATTCTCTCACAGTACAAAATAGAACATATAAGGTTATCTGTTTCATTTATATTGATTTTTCGTATCTCTTACATAGGATAAGAGCAGATAATGTTATCTGTTCATACCCATGCGAAAATATTGTTGTGTCATTATATGTTATTTTTAGTATCTGATAAAGTTATATTGATAATGTAAACATTTGATATTGTGGAATTGCAGGTTACTATTGTATAAGTGTGATGGAATAATTTCTACTATTGTGCAACAATGACACGATTACCCTTGTTGTTAAGGTAACTAATAGTATTAGTTTTGAGGATTTTTTACAGATAATTTGTAAAAAAATAAAAAAATTTATTGGCTCATAGATTTCAGCTATTCTATTCTTTGCCGGATCATGCGAATTGCATTCTTGACAATGAAGAAGATTTGGATAATATGGTTGCGTTGGTTGCTTTATATGACATTAATCATTTGGATGTATGTGTGTCGGATGATATTTTACCTTGTGATGTTGGTCATCTTAGTATTTCTAGGAGTGGTAGTGGGGAAGTCGCTAAATCTAGTAGGATTTGTGAATTAGAGTATGATCCTTTTGATAAGTTTTTTTATCATCAAGAGACAGTCGTTTATCAGCAAATTAGGTGAACTTGCTTAGAAATGTTGGCCAAGAATTTAGAGCGGGTGTAGACGAGTTTAGAGATGCTCTATCAAAGTATGCAATTGAAGTTGGCTTTATGTTCAATTATATAAGGAATGACAAATTAAGAGTTACTGCAGAGTGTTCTAAAAAAGAATTAACAAGTTGCAAGTGGTTTATTCATGCAACTCTAGAAAAATCAAATGGATTCTTTCGTATTAAAGAATTCAACAATGAGTACAGTTGTGGCGGTACATTTCGTAGTTCTAAAAATTCTTGTATGAGTTCAAAATTGGTCGCACGAGAGATTATTGCAGAAGTTCGTAGAAAGCCTTCGTATTCACCCATAGATGTTATGAAACTATTTGAGAATCCATATGGCAGTAAAATCAATTATCATCATACTTGGTTGGGTGTTCAGAAGGTTAGGACTGAATTATTTAGTGATTATGCATTGTCGTTTGATCAACTCTGATGGTATGCTACTGCTGCAAAGGAACACAATCCTGGATGTTGAATATAATGATATTACTCATTGATTTATGAGGTTGTTTCTGACTTTTGATGCATGTATTAAAGGTTTCGAGTTCTGCCGTCCCTAATTGTTTCTTGATGATACTTTTTTAAAAGGGAGATATAAAGGATGTATTCTAGTAGCAACAAGAAAGGATGGTAATCAAGGTCAGTGTATTGTCTAGTATACAGTATCAAACAATATTATATTGCATCGTTTGTACAGTATTTCTAGTTGAAAATATGAGAACAAATAAGTGTATCTGTTTGTATGTTCTGAAGAAATACATACATGAATTATAACAGATAACTTTATCTATTTTTGTTGCGTTGTCTTTACAGTATATATTTTACAATATCAGAACAGATAAGGTTATCTGTCTATATATAATGGAAAAATTTAGACACAAATTAAAATAGATAACTTTTATCTATTTGTATGTTTTGCAGAAATATAGATACAAATTATAAACTATATTTGTTCTGTTGCATGGTCTTTATAGTATGTATAGTTTACAATATCAGAATAGATAAGGTTATCTGTCTATATATAACGGAGAAATTGAGACACAAATTAAAATAGATAACTTTATCTGTTTGTATATTCTGCAGAAATACAGACACAAATCACAACAGATAAGGTTATCTGTTTGTATGTTTTGCAGTAATACAGATAAATTATAACAAATAACTTTATCTGTTTTGTTGCATGGTATTTACAGTATGTATAGTTTATAATATCAGAACAGATAAGGTTATCTGTATGATTGTGTTCTGACTATGTCAAGATGTTTTACTATTGCACATGATAATGTTATGTTGCTTGTTTATTTATTTATTTTTGTGGTGATGTAGGATTATTTCAATTGGCTTTTGGTGTGGTTGATTCGGAGAATAATGAGAATTGGTTGTGATTTTTGTCAAAGTTGAAAAATATTTTGTCAAATCATGCAATTACAATAATATCGGATCGACATTCTGATCTTGTGAAGTATTTGCCAGAGATTTTTCAGGATGGATATCATGGTTATTATTTGTTGCACTTGAAAAATAATTTGAGGGATAAATTTTCTGGTCGTTTATCTAATGGATTTAGGGAACATGTGGTCAACTTATTTAATGATTGTGCATATGCACCTTCTGTTTTTTATTTTGAGACTGTTTTTGCGGAATTTAATGCCATTGGTGGAGAAAAAGCTCGAACATTTATATCTACTTTGCCATATAAAAATTGGGTGAATGCATATTTTAGAGGAAATTGGTATGGCGAAATGTGCTCAAATGCTGCAGAATTATTTAACAAATGGATACTTGGTGCTCGACATTTGCCAATTGTCAAGATGATTGATCAGATAAGGATCCAACTGATGAATCAAATGTGTGCTAGAAGAGAAATGTGTAGGAAGTAGAATAGTATATTGTGTCCTGACATGGACAAAATGTTGACTGCACATTTTAATCTAGGACGAACATAGAACGTGATATTTTCTAATGATGATATTTTCGATGGTCTAGAAATGTTAAACTACATTGATTCGTTTTTTTGTGTTCCTGCTTATGCATATTCATACGAATGTTCTATATTTCTTATTCCTTCTCTTGGAGCTTTAGAGGTTACAGAATAGGTTGCAATGATTTTTCCTACCCAGATGAAGAGGCCCCGTGGTAGACCTAAAGTTTCAAAAATACGATTTAGGGGTGAAATGATTAGACAGATAAGGTATGACTGATGTGGAAAGTTAGGGAATCATAATAGGAAGAGTTGTAAGGAACCATATGTTTGACTTTACTAATTTGGAGATATTATAACATGAGTTTATTGTTTGAAATGATAATGTTAGCAGATGTACTTATTGTTTGAAAATACAAAGTAAAGATTAAAATAGATATGTTTATCTGTTTATATATTATGTCAAAATACAGAAAAAAGATTAAAACATATAAGTTTTCTATTTTATATTAGGTACTTTAGAAAAAATAGATAACCTTATCTGTTTTACAGGAATTAAAAGGAAATTTCAGCAAAAACAGATAACCTTATCTGTTTTAATTTTCAGATGCAGCATTTGATTACAAATTAGGACATATGACAAACTATCCAGTGCACTAAAACTTGACAATATTTTTTTGCTTCAAACTATTCAAAGTAATCAAATTAATGAAAAGTAAGTGACCACATGACAATAAATTTTTTCTTCATACTATTCAAAATAATCAAGTTAATGAATCCATTTTAACATGCTCTCTCTCTATCATCTAGCACTGAAACAAGTGATGACCACACTTCATTTGAAGCAATTTCTTTGAGCATATTACTCATTAGACACCAATTTCATCGTTAAATCAACGACATATCAGAAGATAGAACAGAGCAGTGAAAACATTAGCATGGGCATTCCAAAAGAATAACAACAATAGACCAATTAGGATACGAGCAGAACGACAATATAGAACCAAAATGCTTATTATAGGCCACATTCATGTGAGAGATATCCATCATCAACAGCAGCTCAAACATAAAAAAATAGTACAATCAATCGAAATAGCAGCAACAGATAGTAGATTTCATAGTGAACCATATAAAACCATGTGAATCCAAAAATTCACAGCAGTAGCTCAAACTCATATCTCAATTCTTGAATGAAAATACGTATGCAGCAAAAAATTTATGCAGCAGAAAACCTTTGTAGAATGACCACTTAACTGAATGTGACAAGCCCCCAAACTCCCACTTCTCCCTTCACTCAAACTCACTCCCTTCCAGCCCTTCCCCATAGAGTCACACCATCCGTCTCACCACACCAGAACACAATCTCCCTCTCACCACTTTACAATCTCCCTAAAAATCTGACTTGCCCCCACCATCCTTCTAGACTAATCCTTAGTAAATGGATGCCCAGAACAGCAGAAAATGTCTCACCCATTTTCTCACACCTCAATCCTCCCTGTTAACCTACCTCAGAGATAAGACAATACAGTTCCCCTTACCATAGTACAAACCCCCTCAACCCATTCCACAACTTTTGACCCCAGACATAAGATGACAAAATTTCCCTTACCACTACAGAAATCTAGTGAATATAAATCACTTAATATGCAGATGAAATTTCTAAACAGATAAATTTATCTTTTTTGTGTTCTGCATTAATAGAGATAACTAATAAAAATAGATAACGTTATCAAAAATATGATTGCAGATAAACCTAACACAGCAACTGATGACAGAAAATACGATTGCAGAAATAGAAAGTTCATTTAGACTATTAGACTGAAAAATAAACAGAGATTTTACTCTATTAATCAAAAATATATTTATTTGCTAAAACATTATATTAAGAACATTTAAGACTAATTAACACTATCAATAATATTGTCACGCCCTAGATTTTTAATATAATAAATTGT
>JABCMJ010002761.1:0-40325 GCA_014822125.1 Arbutus unedo
TGTCAGCTATGGTCCACCCAATAGCTTTCTTATGATCCTTCAAAATTGTCAAGAGGGCTTGTTCTTGGTGATTCTCAAGACTAGATGAAATCACTACCGGAAAGGTATCGGTATCACCAAGAAACGCATACTTGAGATTACAAGGGAGAGTCTTGGACTTCATTCCTCTACCGATAGGAATGATTCTCTACCGATAGAGACTTGTGCCTTGATTTGTCTACCGATAGAGACTGATCCTCTACCGATAGAACCTGCTTGAATGGCCGTATTTTCTTCTTCTCTACCGATAGAGACTGGTCCTCTACCGATAGAGATGCCTTCTGACTTCTTTTGCCTGGCTTCTTCAAATTTTCCTTTCAGCTTCTCTTCTCTCACTCTTCGGGCCTTCTCTTGGATCTTTAACGACGTCGTACTTGGTCCCGGGCCTTTTGCTTCGTGCTTGAGCCTTCCGACATGTATTTAGCGCTTGAAAACCTGTATGAGAGCATTGACATCTACGCATGCAATATTACATAAAATGATAATTTTTCATACGCCTAAATGTTAAAGTGGATGTTTTGAGCCATGTTAGTCTATCATTTAGTGCCCTCAACAATACACCCTAACCTAGTCCAGCAATTTCTGTATGAAATTCATGAGGGGGTGTGCGGCAGCCATGCAGGGGAAGATCCATTGCTCACCAAGCAATATCTTAAGGATATTGGTAGCCATACATGCAAGAAGATGCCAAGGTATATGTGAGAGCATGTGAGAAGTGTAAAAAATTCACTCCCATCATCCATACACCAGTAGCCAACTTGACACCACTAACTAGTCCTGGCCTTTTGCTCAATGGGGCCTAGACATTGTGGGACCATTACCAAAAGCCATAAGAGAGCAAAAATACCTTATGGTCAGTACAAACTACTTCACCAAGTTGATAGAAGCAGAACCACTTGCCAAGATCACCAAGAAGAACATCGAAAGGTTTGTGTGGAATAACATCATCACTCAATTTGGGATTGTCTACTCCATTGTGTCAAACAACAGGACCCAGTTTCAAGGCAAGTTCAAAACATTCTGCTCCTACTACAAGATCAAAAATTATTATGCCACTATGGCATACCCTTAATGTAATGGGCAAGCAAACGCTTCCAATAAGACGATACTGGAAGGCATCAAAAAAAGGCTTGAGAAAGTAAAAGGGAGATGAATGGAAGAATTACCCTTGATCCTATAGGCATATAGGACAACACTGAGAAGGTCATCAGGCGTGACCCCTTACTCCCTAGCTTACGACACAGAAGTTGTAATCCCATTAGAAGTGGGCCTCCTAACCATTTAGACAAAACTCATCGAATAGGGAAAAAATCATCAAGCTCTAGCCATAGAACTTGACCTAGCCGAAGAGAACCGCGAACGCACAATGATCAAACTAGCATCCTATCAAGAAAAATTGTCCACGTCATATAAAAAAAAGTCCATGAAAGAGAATTTGTGTTCGGCAACTTCATCCTCAAGAAGGTAATGGGCAACAACTTCATCCTCAAGAAGGTAATGGGCAACACAAAAGATCTAGCAGATGGCAAGCTCGGGAGAATCCCAACACGGGTGAGAAGCCCCAAACAAGCCTTCTTAGCCAGGGCCTAGCAAGAAGGCCTTGAGAAAAGTCTCCCATACTCAAAACTTGGGAAAAGAATTTTCTAAAGTCCAAACTTGAGAAAATTTTCAAATCACATGACTTGTAAGGCCCAGAAAATTTTGCGCTTTAAAATAATTATTTAGGAATATGTTACGGTTTATACGCTTGATTTATTTTTACGTGCTTTAGGATTTTAGTTGCAAGACCTGAGCCCAGGGGTTTAAGTTAGACTTGTACACATTCTGAGAAGTGTAGAGGCACTTGGGAGTCCCATACTTAGCTAAATGATTAGATTTTTGAGAAAAAAGGGGAACACAAGCCATTTGAGTTTTTCTCTCCCTTTCACTACATTTTGCTCTACCTTCTCTCTACCACCCCCACCGATTCCCTTCATCATTTTTGAATCCCTTTGAGATATAGTATGTCCTAGCCATGCTCTATCCATATCCAGAAGCAGATCATATTTTCGAAGCTTGAAAGAAAAGATTTGAGGCTCAAAAGATGCGTGTAGCTAGGGTTTTTGGTTTGTCGTCAAATCTCACAATCTGAAACTTGACGTAGGGATGTTTTACCTCTTTTATGTGTGTATGAGTGTTAATAGGTGAGTTTGGGCTTGATAGAATCGTATTTGGTAGTTTTGAGAAGTTTTGGTTCAGAAAAATCGCATTATGTAGATTCTAAAATCGACTAGGTCGCTGGGGTGACCATCACTTTGCTTGAGCGACGTTTTTAAATTTAGAGTCGCTCGAGCAACCTACAAGCAATCTTTACTGTCTTTTTGGTTACTCATCACTTCGCTCGAGCGACTATGCCAATTTTCGAAAATCTTGGAAATGAACTTGGGGTGTTTGGTTTATGATTTTGGGCCATGTTTTGGATGTGTTAGATCATGATTATAGGTTTGATGCTTACTTAGCATAATGTGGAATCACTTCATGAAACTCTCGAAATGTTATGAACTAAATATTTCCAGTTATGTTTTGTAAATTATTTATGCATCGACATGATCCATTGTGGTCTAGCCTCCTTGTAGAGATGTACTAGTGATATTGATTTGATAATGGTCTAGCCTCCAAGAGGAGTGTGCTAGTAATGAATGAACGAATTAATACTAGTCTCCTTGGGGGAGTGTGCTAGTTTTGAACATTGCCTAACTTTCTATGGGAAACGTGCCAGTAAGATGATAGATCATGTGTGGCCACCTTTGGGTGAAGTACCATTGTTGATGATAGAGATTGAATGGAAAGTATGAAAATGGTGATTGAGTGATGATAGAGATGTGTGGAACACGTGTTGTATGAGTATGTTGATTTTGCTTTATAACTCATTTTATGATTATAAATTGTTCACGTCGTATGTCATATCATTTCGTATTCATATAATGTTGGTATAAACATTCCTACTAGACTGTGTAGCTCACCCTATCATTTTGCAAGTGTTGTTCTGGACGTCTAGCATGAGATGTGTGGCATTCATGGGGTGATTCATGATTTTGAAGAGCTATAATGGGAGTTACCCAATATCTTTGTTTATTTTTGAAGAAAGATGTAATGTCACTTACTTTTGGTTTATTTCTTATGCTTGAAAGGCAATGTTAACGTTTAACTTTAGAAATCTATTTTGATATATGTAATAGGCTGAGAAGAGCCCATTTTGATGCAATGCTTTTGAACTCAATTTTGATGTTGCCTTATGTATGGAAATGATTTGAGTTTATGGGTTTGTTTGTGAGTTTCGTGAGGTTTTATGTACGATAAATGGTAATAATAATATTTTAAAAAATAAGGGCGTGACAACTTAGTATCAGAGCATGGTTACAATACCTTGAAACCGTGGGTAGAGTATATGTCTTATGGGTTTAAACATGTGGCATATTGACATTGTTTGTGTGTGCTTGCTTGCATAGCATACATTGTCATTGCATTCTTTTTGTCTAAGAGTAATGTCATTAACCCGTGTTGGGAATTCATATTAGGTTTTGGCCTAGTGATGGTAATTGTTGTCTCACATTGTAGACATTTTCTTAACATTGTCGTGTTATGCCTTCGACACATGGAGTGAGATTAGGCGGACCTCGAGGGCAATGTCAGGGCCGTCATCGAGAAGTGCACGTTGACGATGTTGTGAGTCAATAGAGGAGAGTCCCTCGTGATGAGTAGGTCGACAAGAGAGTTGCATAAAATGTTGAGCCGCCGATTATTCCGGGTGCTTTTGCTTCATTGCGGCATTGGCCAAATCCAACCTTTTGAATCAAACCGTCAGAGCTAATGCGGGTCGTCGAGCAATTGATGCCATGAGAAAGTTCCAATATTTGAATCCACCTCAGTTCAGCGGGGAGGGTGGTGACTTTCTCACGGCCAACCATGCATTGGCTCGCCAAGATCTGTAAACTGTTTAATGCGCTTATGATCATTGAGGATGACTTGAGAGTTTGTATTATGGTTTGCCAACTTGTTAGTGAAGCCAATGAGTGGTGGAAGTCTATTCTTGAGGCACGTAAGAATACAAGAAGGGCTACTAGGCCAGCGAATCAAGGACTGGAGCAAGATGTCAAGACCTTGACATGGGCTGACTTTGAGGTTCTCTTCGAGAATTAGTATTTTTTGGTTTCTTATCATGAGGTCTTACGAGAACAGTTTGAGAAGTTAGAACAGGGAGCAATGACCATGTCGGAGTATGCTTCTAGATTTCAGACTTTGTCTCGTTTTGCATCGGAGCTTGTGGCTTTGGAAGATCGTAAATGTTGTCGGTTTGAGAAAGGTCTTCACTCTTTGGTGAAGGAGCTTGTAGTGCCAGCATAAGATTTGGTTTTCAAAGGTAGTGGAGTGCGCAAAGAGCGTGGAGATACCGAAGTAGGCATAGAGGGGTGCGGGAGTTTGGGAGTCGAGGCAACCCAACATGAGTTCTATCTCTTATTCGTTCGGTAGTTCGGGGAGCCAAAAGTGTAACCGACAATGGGAGTAGTTTTAATATCCAATGGGCCAGTCGAATCTTAGGCCGCCCACCTCTTTAGACAATCGGGGCAATGCTTCTAGACCTCCTACTGTTTGTTTTTTATGCAACCAAACAGGGCACATTCGTTCGCAATATCTGGTACCACCCAAAGTTTGTTGTACTTGTGGAAAGGAGGATCATATTTTGAGAAATTGTCCTTGAAGTGGAGGTGTGCACAGTGAAGCAGGTTTAGTGCAATCGCCAAGACAAGGGCATAGTCAGGGGCAACAACAATTTTGGAGTCCATTTTCGTCAGACTACTTCCAATTAGGATTCTTAAGTGGAGAGCGGAGCAAGTTCGTCGGCACCTATGCAAGGTTTTGGACAAGGGGCGGTTATGCGCAAAGGCAACGTGTTCCGGCGAGGGCTTTCAATATTACTTTTACTATTGCTCCTTCTACTACTTAGGGCCCCGACTTATCTATTGTGTGGGTATATTTCTTGTATTCAACTCTTTTGCGAAAGTACTATTTGATTCTGGAGTATCACATTCATTTATTGCTACATCATTTATATGTGCTTTGGAGTTAGAGACCGACTGACTTGATCCACTGTTAGTCATTGAGACACCTCTTTGAGAGAGATCACCCCTTGATCGAGTATGTAGAGATTATGTATTTGTCATTCTTGATCGACATTTCGTGTTTGATTTCATTGTTTTGGGCATGTTGGGATTTTACCTCATATTGGATATGGATTGACTATCTACTCATCATGCTACTATTGACTATTTTAAGCATCGGGTTTGTATTTGTTCACCTGATAGCGAGTGTTTTGAATTATTTTGGGAACGTCAAGAGCCATTAGAGTCATATTTGTATGAGCCTCAGGAGCAAGATTCAATTTATGCCTTGTTGGCCAGTTTGACTTTAAACAAGAATTTGTCCGCTCTTGGTGAGTTGCCGTTAGTAGTTTGTGACTTTCCGTATGTATTCCCAGAAGAGTTACTTGGTTTGCCTCCCGAGCGAGAGAGAGAGAGAGAGAGTTGTGACTTTCCGTATGTATTCCCAGAAGAGTTACTTGGTTTGCCTCCCGAGCGAGAGAGAGAGAGAGAGAGAGAGAGAGAGAGAGAGAGAGAGAGAGATCAAGTTTGTGATAGATTTACTTTCGCTTGAGCGACGTTTGTAAATTTAGAGTCACTTGAGCGACATATCCAGCGACCTACTAGCGATCTTTACTGTCTTTTTGGTTGCTCAAGCGACTATGCCAGTTTTAGGAAACCTTATAAATGAACTTGGGGTGTTTGGTTTATGGTTTTGAGCCATATTTTGGATGTGTTAGATCATGATTATAGATTTGATGCTTACTTAGCATAATGTGGAATCACTTTATGAAACTCTCGAAATGTAATGAACTAAATATTTCAAGTTATGATTTGTAAATTGTTTATGGATCAACATGATGCATTGTGGTCTAGCTTCCTTGTGGAGATGTGCTACTGATATTGATTTGATAATGGTCTAGCCTCTGATCGGAGTGTGCTAGTAATGAATGAACGAATTAATACTAGTCTCCTTGGGGAAGTGTGGTAGTTTTGAACATTGCCTAGCTTTCTATGAGAAACGTACTAGTAAGATGATAGTTCTTGTGTGGCCACCTTCTGGTGAAGTACCATTGTCGATGATTGAGATTGAACGAAAAGCATGAAAGTGGTGAACGATTAAGATATATAGATTGAATGAACCATTGAATGATGATAGAGATGTGTGGAACACGAGCTACATGACTATGTTGGTTTTTCTTTGTAACTCGATTATGTGATTGTAAATTGTTCACGTCATACGCCATATTATTTTGTATTCATCTAATGTTTGCACAAACACTCCTACTGGGCTATGCAGCTCACCCTATTATTTTGCAAGTGTTGTTCCGGACGTCTAGCATGAGATATGTGGTATGCATGCTATTAAAGATCTATAAAGGGAGTTACCCAACATCTTTGTTTATTTTTGAAAAAAGATGTAATGTAACATACTTTCGGTTTATTTCTTATGCTTGAAAGGCAATATTAACATTTAACTTTAAAAATCTGTTTTGAATATATGTAATGGGCCGGGAATAGCCCATTTTGATGTAATGCATTTGAACTCGATTTTGATGTTGCCTCATGTGTGGAAATGATTTGGGGCTTATGGGTGTTTGTGAGTTTCGTGAGGTTTTATCTATGATAAATGGTAATAATAATGTGTTAAAAAATGAGGGTGTGACAAGACTGCTTGACCAAGACGTCAAATCATCATCAAAATGTTCTAGGCTAGGGCCTATTAGGAAGACCTTGAGAAAAGTCCCCAAAAGCTCAAAATTGGGGACAAGGTTTGCTAAAATACAAACTTGAGAAAAGTTTCAAATCACAAGATTGCTCGGCTGAGACGCCCAGTCATCATCGAAACGTTCTAGGATAGGGCCTTGTAGGGAGACCTTGAGAAAAGTCTCCCAACCTTATTACTTGAGAAAAGGGTTTTCTAAGATACAACTATTTTGTCATATACCCAGCCATAATCTAAACTTGAGAAAAGTTGGTCAAAACGAAGAAACATCAACGCAAAACTTGAGAAAAGTAGAGCTAGATCATTAGATGCATCAAAGAAAATAAAGTTTGGCATGACTTGCCATTTAGAGTTGAGGCCACACCACGCCAATTACAAAAGCATGAAATTAATCAAAGACGAGAATTTAAGCATCAATGTTAGTATCGGCAGGGGTATTCTTATCACCCGTAGCAGCATCCTCGACTCTAACCACAGGAGTATTGTCAATAGTAAGATCGGTCATCTGTACATCCTCGTCAAGCTCCATCCTCTTTGGACTCAGGATCTTTGATTGCAAACTTCGAGGGGTGAGGAATCTCTTTACAGAGAATCTTCAAGAACTTGGCATGCTCTAAAAGCAACCTTCCATGGGACAAGAATTTCATCTGGAATCTAGGGATTTGGAACTCCATGAAATCTATTACAACATCATTCATACCTTGCTTATGGACCTCAGTACGAAGCTTGGCAATGTGCTCTTCATCCTAAGCCTATAGTTCGGCAGCCTTCTCCTCCAGATCGATAGTTTTCCCTTTCTTTTCACCCAGTTGATACTAAAGGGTGTCGGTCCTCAGAGCAGCTTCATGAGCTTTCTTTTTATCAGTCTCAACCTCATCATGGGCCTTAGACCACTTTAGATTCCAATCTTTGAGTTCCTTCTCAACAAAATGGAGACATGCATCAAGATCCTAATTTCACTTCAAGCAGTGCA
The DNA here is from genome assembly GCA_014822125.1 of Arbutus unedo. Classification (NCBI taxonomy): domain Eukaryota; kingdom Viridiplantae; phylum Streptophyta; class Magnoliopsida; order Ericales; family Ericaceae; genus Arbutus; species Arbutus unedo. The sequence goes on from JABCMJ010002761.1 coordinate 7,856, forward strand.
TGGTCTTTCGAATGGCTTGACAAATAGAGCAACATAAGAGAAAAAACGAGAGATGAACCATGACACAAGGCCATGAAACTTTATCACCTACAAATATTTTGTGAGCAACGATCGAGCACATTATAGTAGACTCATCAGTCCCATCGTAAGGTCGACATTCTTCAGCAACGAAACCGCTTCAGCCAAAGTTCAAGTGGCATCCAAATCACCAGCAGAATCAGCAATAGTGAGGGAATCATTCCCTCTAACCATCAAACTTGGGGCCCAAAGGTTAGCCTTTTTGGCGGCCTTCACTTTTTCTTGAGGCCGTGTCTTGGCCGACGGTTCAGCATCGTATTTATTCCTCAGCTTTTTCCTTGAAGATGAGGAGACTTCACCTTCAATAGCAACCCCACCGCCATTCGGTGTAGGGAATAATGTTGGTTCTAGAAGGGCTAGTTTTCCTCTTTGGAGCAATATGCTTCTTGTTCTTCTGTTTCATGAGTTCTTTGAGATTGGGGAGGTTAGGATTGCGAGTCATAATATCTTGATAAATTTCCCTCTCATCATCAGTGTTCCAAATTTGGGGAGATCGGGGGATGAAACTGATCCATACTTGAAGAAGAGGAGGTACTACGGACCTCGTCAAAAGCAGCAATGGTGACCCGACTTGGCTCCCACTCTTCTCTAATGGGGATGGACTCAAGAACATAATGCTCTACTTCGACAGCAACGACAGTCTCCTAGGGTGCAGATTTCTCTTTGATATATCCACTATAGCTTGGCGTGTATTTAAGCAGCACTTCAGAAGATCAGGCCCAAGATTGACCTAGTGATCCTTTATGAGCGATCAACTTTTTTCCGTCCTCAGAGTTTATTAGCTTGTATTTTTTGTTCTTGTTATGGTTGGTAGATGCAAGAGAATAACAAAAAATGTTATTAGCAAAACAGCCAGCCGAGAAGGCAAGAAAGAAGAAAAGAAAAGATTGGGAACTAAAGAAAAACCCCGAACTATGTCAGGATGTGGAATTTGGAGTGCTCTGACTCTTCACGACAAATCTCCCAATTGCCCTTGACAATGAGGAAGTCGTTGTCATTCCCTCGATCTGAGTCATTCCAATACATGACTATCCTCTCAATTTTGGGTCGGTTCTATAGATAGTACGAGTTACTACCCTTTTTGACCATGTCATAGTAAAACTAGATTTCACGAAGACCTATATTGGTATTATTTATTCTATTGAGTTTGGCTATACTCATGATAATCCTATATGTGTTAATGGAAATCTACATAGTATGCAGACGATACGAATAGAGGACTTATCGGAGAAGACGATTTAGGGGGAAGCGAACTCCACCCTCGATAATGGCCATTAGAGGAATGTGGAGCGAATCTTGGTCATTCCCATCACGAGGAGTGTTGAGACCGTTTAGTTCTATAGCAACATCGCGAGGAACATTGTATTGTCGTCACTATTTTTTCTAGCAAATCTAGTAGTTGTCTAAAAATCTCCATCTAGAGAACGGATGGGGAAGGCAAAAATGAGGCGATGGGAAATCGAGATGAACTTACAGAGGTGACGAATTAATGGTCTGAGCTCTCTAAGGTTTGTGCAAAAAGACGATGAACAATACTAAGAGGGAAGACGGGGAGATGAGTATGAGAAGAACACAAAATCCCTTTTTCGAATAAATGGTATTTGAATTGATGGCAGTAATGAATTAGGACTTTGGCACCCACGAGAAGCACTTAGTCCCATAAAAAAGGCTTCCACGATGTCATGTTGTATTTAATGCGACGCTACGGGTTCCAAATGATAGTTTCAAAAATATCTATCCGAGAAGAAAGTATCTTTGAAAGCATGTTTATGTAGTTTCGCCTATCCCTTTAGCTCAGCGGGAACCGGCCAAAACTAGAGGCAATTGAAAGAGGTAAAATTTAAATAAATAATTATTAAGTTTTTCCTTAAATAGTTTGAACAGTTCAGCAAGCTAGTCACCTCACACGTGAGCCTACTTTCTAATCACGTGGGGCAAAGCTAACTTAAGAAGGGCGGTTCCTTTTGTATCTAAGCCAAGAAGGGTAGTTTAGTGGCCAGCCGACATGAGAAAAGCGGTCTAGGATGTTACCGACCTGAGAAGAGTCGACTGACATGTTGCCAACCTGAGAAGGACGGTCTGGGATATCACCAACCTGGGAAGAGCGGTGGGTAGTCTTGAGTTCAAGATAAGACAGAACTCCGAGTAAATCGGGATAAGATTCTAATTAGATATGGATGAAAAATCCAAGGTTAAGTCAATTTATATGAGGAATATTAAATAGAATGCAACTTTAATGATAGAAGATAACTTATTGATAAAGATCAAGTTGGAGTTGTCTTATTAGTGGCCAATCAAAAGGCTGTCCAACTTCAATTCTGATTGCGAATCAGTTTCTTAAGATAATTAGGAAGGTTAAGTAACAAAGTTTATATATAACTATCAAAATTCATGAAGAAATGTACGCACCAACTCAAGCACTAATAGAGAATATTGGCTTGATTTATATTCATTCTTGTGAGCCTTGTCTGACTTAATCATCAGAGTGTCTTTCCGCCATAACGGCGATGGGTTCTTTGACCAGTTATTGTCTTCCAGGTCACATATTCACATATGAGAGCATTCATTCTGTTGGATAAGTGAGGTTTAGTTTTCCTCCCAAATTTAGAAAATTAACCCTCACAATATCTTAAAAATTCCCACAAATCTGAACCCGATTGGATGGCGCTTTAGTTTTTGGTGTGTTAAATAGTTGGGTGTGTTAAATAAAGTAAGGTGACCCATATTGATGTGATATTTAAGGAGGCATGTTAAATAACCCAGTGATTAGATGAAAAGTTATTTTGGATGTATTAGACAATGGGAAGGTGTATTAAACTCTCAAAAGGTTAGGACCACCCTTAACCTGGTAAATGGTAAAATTTTGTGAGGTGTGTTAATTAGCCCACGGGCTATTTAACACACCATACACTACTTTATTATGCCTCACCCCACCCCCTAGGTTAACTAACACACCTAGCATTGCCCTAACAAATTACCAAAATACCCCTCCCCACACCTTTGTGTGTGTGTGTGTTTGTGTGTGTGTGCGGGTGTAGTTCCCTTGCTATGAGGGATCGTTCATCTTGCTGAAATGCGGACCTCTTATTTTTTGATTAAATTTTGATGATTCGAACCATTCAAGGTGTTTAAAACATATTTATAAGGATAATCGCAAAAATCAGCTCAAAATATTACCAGGAAGGGTTTGATCCAAGTATTTTTTTCATAAATAGTGATTTGGAGATATTGCACTTTTAATCTTTGCTATTAAAATCAATAGCTAAGATGTTGTGTAAGGACCCAGAAATTTTTTGCATTTTAAATAATAATTTTGGAATATGTGTTTAGTTTATTTTAATTAATTCGAAACTTTTAGTAACGAAGCTTGGACCTGGAGACGTTATGTTGATACGTACGCGTACAAGAGCATTGAAATTTATTTGGGAAGCCCATTGGTAGACATAAACTCAGACTTCAGGGGCAAGGGGAGGCTAAGAACATTTCATTTCACCATCACTCTCTCTATACATTTGCTCTCCCTTCTATCTACAATATCGCTAGAGATCTTACTCCATTTTCGAATTTCTTTAAGGTATGGTGGGATGGCATCGTCGTTGATGAGTATTCAAAGCTTGATTGTGGATTCGAGCTCGTGAGGAAGGATTGAAACTCAAGAAGGTCAGAAAGCTAAGGTTTCTCACTCGGAGTGCTATAACTTGATATGAATCTTGAGGTAGACAGATTTTACTCTTATTATGCATATATGTTGTGTTTTGATGCTTTGATCATGTTCTGGGTTGATGATTTGGAGTTTGTAGATGTTTTGGTGCGATCTACGATTTTTGCATAATTTTCAAAGTCGCTCAAATGACCTTCTCATCACTCGAGCGACCTATGTAATTTTGATGTCGCTCCAGCGACTTGTCCAACGACCATCCAGTGACTGCTACTATCTTGTAGGTTGCTCGAGCGTTTATGCCTGATTTAGAACTTTTATTTTGGACTCTAGGATGATAAATTTATGATTTTGAGCCATTATTTTGTATGTTACGTCATGTTTATGAGTTTGAATTGTGGTGTATGGTTTGAGGTTGTGCTTTCGTGAATTTATGAGATAACCTACATTTTAAGAATTGTATAATGGACTCTGAGAGATTGAAGGAATTCTATAACGTTTTGCGAATTGACAGGGTGATTCGAGAGTCGAGCATGGGCGGTGTTTTAACCAATGACAATAAAGTTATTTTGAAAATTTAAATAAGAATATATGGTGTTTTATTGAAAGAAAATCTTATATTTTATGAAATTATCAGATAATACCAGAATTTGATATGAATCACATTTTCAATTTATATGACTTGAATGCCTTGAAAACTTAAACGAGAGTTATGATATTTTGTAAGAGGTGAAAGTTGGATTGAGTGGTGAGACATGCCCTAATAATGGGATTCCCTAGTATTAGTAATATAATCATTAAGTAGGAGATGAGTGGAGTTGAGGAGTACGCCTTTGGTTTGAGATGAACCTGTGTTGATATTGCTATCATTCTATATCTCTCGTATGAAAATTGTTTACCTACCCTTAGGCCGAGATTTTGCTTGTAAGATACCGTATTGTTGACCGTGTATTGAGTCGGGTTATGAGATGTTCGTTGGAGAGATTCTTCTCCCTTGATTTTATGCTTCTTGTTTTCATTTTTAGAGATGGTTCACTATGACTCAGTGTCATGAGGAGTTCTCTTATTTGATGGGAGAGTGATAGGCTTTGTCGTGTCATGAGATGTTGTGCTAAATGTGGTTTGAGGTAGAGTGCGGTTTGATATCTGCTTGTGTTGAGGTGCTTTGTCCGTCCTGATTGACACGCGTATATGAGTTCATGATGAGTTCCAATAGAACGACTTTGACTATGAAACGTGTTATGAGGATTTGGCATGGAAGTGATGTTAGTTTATCGGTTTATGACGTGTTGGTGCATGGTTACTATTCTATGCTTCAGTTGCTCATTTATTTTATTATTGAGATGGATTATTACGTTAATATCTTGAAGTATTATTTTTTTGTAAATCGCTGAACTACATGGGACTTGTAGAGTTATCTTGTATGATATTAGATATTGGATTGTAAAGCATGAGTGAAAGAAACCAAACGAGAAATGTATGGAAATACAGCTAGCCTCCGGCGGGAGATACGCTAATTATGGATTATCTAACTTCCATTCGAAAATATGCTAGTTATCTTTGATATTGTCTAGCCACCATCGAGTGATGTGCTAGTTGGAGAGATACTCTTTGAATCAATATGAATAGTGTGGATTGAATAGTGTGAAGGACTTAGCGTGAGAGCATCATAAGTGTCACGATATGAATGGATAACAACATGCTGACAATGAAATCTAGAAACCTTGGGTTGGTCATATGAAATAATGGACAGGTTGATAAAACTATAAGTGAGTGTGTGAGCATTGCATATTTTGGAATATCTTGCGTGAGTTCATACTTATGTTATTGTTCGGTATTGTGTAGCATGTCAATTCATTTCATATGTTCATAATATTGGTATAGATTTTTCTACTGGACTGTGTAACTCACCCTATCATTTCAAGGTACCTTATCAGGAGTTTAGCATAGAATGCTTAAAGTGCATAAGATGATGCATCATTCTTGGGAACCACATTGTTAGAGTTTATGTAGTGTTATGTAAACTCTTTTTAAAAGATTTTGTAAGATACATATCATTTGTTTATTTTATGAGCAAACAATGTATCTTTGAACTATGGAATATGACATTTGATATATCGGGCCGGGATATGCCCTTGGATCTGTTATACATTTCAAATTCAAATTTGATGATCGACCATGAATGTAATATTTTGGGTTTATTTGTGAGAATTGTGAGAAGTTCTTAAGGTATATGTTGTTATTATTATGTTAAAAATTGAGGGCGTTACATGTTGTATCTAAAATTGTATTTTTTTTTGTCTCTAGAATCAGCGCACGCGCGCGCGCACACACACACACACACATAAAACTTTTAATAAGAGATCTCTCATTCTGTTAAAATATGGACCTCTCTTTTCCTGATCAAATTTTAATAATATGAACCGTTTAGTGTGTCTAAAATATATTTTTAAAGGTACTCGCAAGAAATCGGCTTCAAATATTATCAGGAATAGCTTGATCCAAACAGTTTTTCATAAAACTGTTATTGTCAGCATTTATGAAAAATTATTTGGATCAAGCCCTTCCCAATACTGTTTTTAGACGATTTCTCACGAGTACCTTTAATACATGTTTTAAAAATATTGAACGGTTTGGATCATCAAAATATAATCGAAAAATAAAAAGTCTTCATTTTAACAAAATGAGAGATCCCTTATTAAAAATAGACTAAATAAATACACACACACATATCTATATCTATCTTTCTATCTCTCTCTCTCTCTCTCTCTCTATATATATATAGTAGGCTTCTATTGAGGGATTTCTTATATTCCTTAAATTATGACTTCTTATTTCATCCCCTGGATGAGATCCAACGGCTACCACTAAACCACTTAAAAAACTATGTAAAACATGATAAGGGTCCGAGTCCAGATCAAGGGTTTAGACTAAACAGGTTACTATGGTTTCATTTCCCTCAGTTCAGATTCAGTCGTGGTCTTCCCTCTCTTTCCCCAACTCTCTCTCTCTATCTCGCCGGAAGCCCATTCCTCCCTTCAGCCGAAGTATCTCTCTCACTAGCGGAATCCTCTCCGTCGCTGGACCCCTGATCTCCTATCTCGAAAACTCAGGTATGTATCAAGGGTTTAGACTAAACTTATGGCTTCATTTTGTTTTATCTTTTTCGATTCATGTTCTTTTTTATGTTCAAGGCTTCATTTCAGTTTGTATGATTTACTGTATTTTTGTGTATGAATTTAACTTTAGGGCTTCATTTTGAGTTTGTAGGATTAAACTCAGGTAATATTCTTGATTAAAGTAGTAAGTTATTTTCCCCTTCATTTTTCAAAATAACAAGTTATATCATCTTGATTCAGGGTTTTTTTTTTATACAACTTTCACTTAAAATTTGTTTCTTTGATGAAAAGGTTATCATCCAGCCAACACAATAAGAAGTTGCCAGAAACCTTTAATTCTTTGTATTCTCAATTAGCCTTACATTGAAGGGGTTTGCTTTGTAGATTATGAAGTAATACTAGTCTAATTTATCATTTTCATAGTGTTTATTGCAGCAAAAAATGTCAAGTTCAAGTATCATATCTAGCCAAAACTACGTGAGGTTTAGGAATAAGAATTGCAGGTGTGGAAGTAGAGCGAGTGTGAAGATATTTGAGTCCGATCAGAATCCTAGAACGTTGTACTACACGTGCAAGATTGGTGCAACTGGTGGCTGCGACTTTTGAGAGTGGTGCTTACCAATTGAGTCAGCCTACAAACATGGTTCTAGAACAATTCCTTGTCACGAAGCAAGTGGGGGTAATTATGAAGCTCAAACACTAAACCTAAAATTCATGGTGAAGTCTAGACTTGACCAAATTGAAGGTAGATGTGTTCAACTTAAAATGGTGGTGGTTTTATGTTGTGTAATGTCGGTATTTGGTATTTTACTTTCATTGCAAGCACTTGCTAATTTCTGATGTGCAAGTGAAGGAACTGTATTGAACTTATGGAACTGTATTGAACTTGTGGTTAACTACTAGAGTGTTGCATTTCTTTCTATTGTATAATTAGAGTTGGTTTGTTACTACCTTGTTTTGCATAATCAGGATTGGTTATTAAAAAAGGGAGAAAAATAGGAATGCACTAATATATATAGGTACACGTAATTGCAGATTTCATATGAAATTTCCATTGATCACAAATATAAAAGGATAAAGGCTAGCATTGACTGGTCCTAATGATCGCCAGGTTTTTTCTGAAAATAATCAGACATTTGAATTCACACAAGCCTTGTAGGTTCTTTTAACCTTTCCTTGTGAAGCAAACATTATGCTATTGCAGCCACATAAAATCACAGATTCCAAATGAGTTCACACAAGGCCAAGTTCTATCATCTTTCACAGTAGATATTATGTTCAACAGTTTCAGCCGAAGTGCTTGGAATATTCAAACAACAGTTTTACAATTTTTAGAAACCAATCAATTGGTTTTAGCTCAAAAGCAAATATTCTACATAAGTACATACAATTTCAGCACTCAAAACATAATATTCTTAATAGTAGTTACTTTTGTTAGTAAAAAGATGAGTAAAACCCATATAGGAACAGAAACACTTGCAGCAATCAACTTCTGTTATACTTGCAGCAATCAACTTCTGCACTAAAAACATTACTTTTGTTACAACGCATCAATCAACTTCGTACACAGCTTCACATAAATAGCTTCACAACTTCAACATAGTTCTTGCAACCCATGCTTATACCCATAAACAGCTTCACATCAATATCGCCGTCATCATCGTCATTGAAGAATCACTCAAAAGAATCACTTATTTTGTCACTTAAGAACCCACACCCAAAAATCATTGCCTGCCCGTGATGATTAATCCCTAATATAGGTGCGAACATCGGTTTTATTGTAAGTTGTGTTGAACACCACCACGTCACCAAACTATTGGTACGATTTTCTAGAGGTCGCATCGGCCTAAAAACAATGAGTTATCCTCCCCTTACCATCTTTCTCGAATGCAAACGTAAAACCAAAATTTTTTTGTTGCTCAGTCAAAAAATGCTCATACAACATATTGGTGTCATGTCTGGCTAACATTTTCCTATTATCTCTTTCAACATTATAAAGATCCTGTTCTATAAAGTTGGAATCTTCAATATAAGGCAAAAGACTTAAATGTAAGACAAACTTAGATTCATAATACTGTGTAATAGTTTCACATAAAAATTAAGCCTTAATCTTTCTCATCAAAGAGTACAGCAGAGTCATTCTTTCAATATTCTCATGAAAAAAAATAGGTGAAAATTAAGTACTAAGTTGTACAAGTATTGAAGTATATAGAAGGTTGCTAACCCCACCCCTTTAAACACTAAGATGTACAAATATTGAAGTATACAGAAATAGATATGATGTACAAGTGTTGAAGTATACAGGAGGTAGTTGTGCCAGACCCCACCCTTTTAAAACGCTTCTTCGTTTCCCCTAATTTCCTAAATTCCTAAACGAAGCCTAAATTTTTTTCCCTAGGAATGTAAATTGATACATACCTGAGTTTTCGAGAGAGAGGAGATCAGGGGTCCGGTGATTGGAGAGGATTCTACCGGGGAGAGAGATACTTCGATTGAAGGAGGAACAGGTTTCCAACAAGATAGAGAGAGAGAGTCGGGGGGAGAGAGGGAAGACCACGATAGAATCTAAACTGAGAGAAATGAAATCACATTAAACCATTTGGTCTAAATCCTTGACCAGAACCCGGACCCGAACCCGGACCCATTATCATGTTTTACGTACCCAATTTTTAAAGTGGTTTAATGGAAGGCATTGGATCTCATCCAAGAGATAAAATTAGAAGTCTTCATTTAAGGAATGTAAAGGATCCTTCATAAAAGCTCACTATGTGTGTGTAATTATACTTATATATTATAAGTGTGTGTATATGTATTATAAGTCTATAATATAATTATAAGTACTTATAATATATATATTTATGACATTATAAGTCTATAATTATCTTATAATATATATACTTATGATACACACACTTATATATAAGTATAATATAGTTACATATATTAGAAATATGTATATGTGTGTGTGTATGTGTGTGCATATATAAAGAGAGAGAGTATGCTTCTAATAAGGGATCTCTCATTTTGCTAAAATGAAAACCTCTCATTTCCTGATTCAATATTAATGATTTGAACCATTCAGTGTATTTAAAACACATTTTTAAGAGTAACTGTGAGAGATCGACTTAAAAAATATCTAAAAGAGCTTGATCCGAACAGTTTTTCATAAAATGCTGAAAGAATCGATTCATAAAAACTAATTGAATCAAATCATACCCGATAATACTTTGATCTGATTTCTCGCAACTACTCTTAAACACATTGAACGGTTTGGATCATCAATATTTGATTAGAAAATTAGAAGTCCTCGTTTTAACAAAATGAGAGATCTCTTATTAGAAGCTCCCTCCATCCTAATTTGTTTGTCTAATTTGAAAATTCTAACTAATTAAGGGAACTTAATTATTACACTACAAAAATTTTAACTTTTCAATAATGTCCTTCATTTTAATTTTACTTACCACTCCAAATAAAAAAGAAGGGTAAAATGATATTTTTATAATATTTCATTCTTTGACTTTTCAAAATGGACAAACAATTTGGGGATATTGAAAAGTCAAAAAGGAGACAAACAAAATAAGACGAATGAAGTATTAATTATTAATATGTGTATATATAGTATATATATGCTTATAAGTATATATATTATAAGTATATATACTATATATATACTTATATATAAGTGTGTGTATATATATATATATTAAGTTTCTATTGAGAGATCCCTCATTTTGCTAAAATGACGACCTCCAATTTTCTGATCAAATATTGATAATCGGAACAGTTCAATATGTTTAAGACATATTTTTTAAGAATACTCGTAAGAAATCAGCTCAAAATATTACCGGGAATAGTTTGATCAAAGCAGTTTTTCATAAAATCGTTCATGTCATCATTTATGAACAACTGCTTAGATTAAACTCTTCTTGATATTTTGTTAAGCCGATTTCTCACGGGTACCCTTAAAAACATGTTTTAAACGCATTGAACGATTCCGATCATCAATATTTGATCAGAAAATGACATGTCCTTATTTTAGCAAAATGAAGGATCCCTCAATAGAAGTTTACTCTCTCTCTCTCTCTCTCTCTCTCTCTCTATATATATATATATATATATTAGTCTCCTTCTATTACGAGATCTCTTATTTTGTTACAGTGCGTATCTCTTATTTTCTGATTAAATTTTGATAATCTGAACCGTTCAATATTTTTAAACCATAGTTTTAAGGGTTAAAAATCAACTTAAAATATTATTCGAAAAGGTTTGATCTGTTCAGTTTTCATAAAACTATTTTTGTCAGTATTTATTAAAACCTGTTTAGATCAAACTCTTCTGGATATTGTTTTGAACTAATTTCTTGCAAGTATCCTTAAGATCATGTTTTAAACACATTGAATAGTTCAAATCATTAAAATTTGATCAAAAAATAAGAAAACTACACTATAACAAAATAAGAAATATTTTATTAGAAACTTACTCGTGTGTGTGCGTGTGCGTGTGCGTGTATATATATAATTTTTAAAATAATACATTAAATTCATGACGCAAGATAAAAATATCATTTGACAGTTTAATACACCTTTCTCATATTTAACACATCTAAAATAACAATCTATCCAATCACTTAATTATTTAACGCACGCTCCTTAAACATCACACCAATATAGGTCACTTCGCCTTACTCAACACACTCTAACTATTTAACATACCAAATACTAAGTTGACATCCAATCGGACCCTTAAGCCCTAATTGGATGGCGTGTTAGGGGCTTCATTAATACAAGCACAATCCGAAAAACAGTGTACAATATTTTAATTGAACCCCCAAAAGTTAGCCTAGTGATTAATGCATGCTACTAAGAAATTTATTCTCATATTTAAAACCTCTTAGTTTTATAAACTCTTATAGTGTCTATAGAGAGTTTTACTCTAACTCTAAATGAAGTTTCTATTAGCGAACAATAAAATTAATTCTTCAATAAATTAGTCGAGATGTACGTAAACTATCACAAACAGTTTATTTGTAAAGAAAAAAAAGTCATATTATAATGAAGTCAGCAAATATTTCTTCTCATTTGCCTCAGAAATTCCATGATTGCTCTCCATATAAACTACATTTTTGGTTTTTTATTTGACCAAGCTCAGTTTCCTTCTCCAAATTATTCCTCTGCCCATGGTATTAAACGGGTTTAACCACCAGCAGTAGTTGTGTGATTGACGCACCTTTTTGGAGGTTAATATGATCTGAGATGCATCAAGGTCCTATCAGTAATGCAAGTAATATGGAGTAATTGTAACAAACCAGCTAAACCTCAACCTTAAAAAATATAAGATAAAGTTGTGATGTCCTCTATCAGTTTAACTCATACCCTATCAACATAAGACCACATTTTACTCAACTGGAAGGCTTTGGAAGAGAGTCTACCCAGTCCCGTCATAAAAGGCGAACAAATCATCAACTCATTATGACAGAACGATGCCCGTGACTATCCGAGCTCAGTGTTTGCGATGCTTCATCTTTCCAATCAAGGGGGTCTTCATCAGCATCAGAACCAATCAATGAAGCTTCATCTTCACTCTGAAAAAGTAAAGATCAAGACAAAACTTTTATCTTGATTCAATCAAACATCTCCACCAACCACCACAAATAGGAAAAAAGAACAAGATGAAAAACGGGAATTGGATGAAACTGCCACTATTGCCAGTTTGCCACCAAGTGAAATAGCAGCAGCCAGTATCATTCGAAACATAAGAACTATTGAGGGCAACAGCGCATACACTCACAATATGAAGAAGATAATATAGGAAAAAAGACTTAGAATTTTATCAAATTCTTCGGGATTACTCCAATCTAATTCACTTTTTTCATCGAACTCCACATCTCTACTAACAACAATTTTCCCATTGCTTGGATTGTAAAGCAAACCTTTGCTTCTTGAATAATACCCGATGAAGATAAATTTCTCACACTTGTCATCTGGTTTGGTCCACTTCTCATTTGCTACATGCGCATAAACAATACTCCAAAAAATGCACAAATGAGAGACACTTGGTTTGAATCCTCCTCATTCTTCTTGTGATGTTTTATTCTCAACACTTCTAGTACGATACCGATTTAATAAGTAAACAGCACAATCAACGGCTTTCGCCCAAAACTCCTTTGGCATTTTCTTGCTCTTCAACATATTCTGAGCCATATTGGGAATGATTTGATTTCTCCTTTCGGTAACCCTATTTTGTAGAGGTGATCTTGGAACTATTAGAGGATGGCGAATACCATTTTCTTCATAAATTTTTTTAAATTTATTTGATATAAATTCACCACCTCTATCAGATCTTATTGTTTTGATTTCATACTCATTTTGCTTTTCAAGAAAAATCTTGAATTTTTTAAAAACTCCAAAGATTTCAGATTTTTCCTTAGAGAAAATAAACCCATATTTTTCGGCTAAAATCATCAATAAGTAGCAAAAAATACTGATTTTTACCATTTGATGGTGGATTGATAGGTCCGCAAACGTTGGAGTGATTAAGTTAAAGGAGCTTATTCGCTCTTGAAATAGCTTCTTTTGGATAACTTCTTGCTTGTTAGCTAAAAGACATCCTTCACAAAGTTGATATAGGTGGTCAATGAAAAATAGTCCATTCAATATCTCATTCTTTGAATGCGCTGTTAGTCCTCCAAAATTCAAGTGCTCAAAACATAGATGTCATAACCAAGAGGTATCCTTAATACCGCACTTCAAACATTTAACCTCATTATTTTGAAGGTTGAGCCAAAACATCTGATTCCTTGTCATGGATACTTTAGCAACCAAAATTTCATCATTATTTTTTATTGAAAGACTATAATCTCTCATAGAAGTATCATAGTCTTTTACCGTTCTCTTTCGCTGGAATTTGCAAAAAGTCACCAAAAATTACTTTTCCATTGATGGATCCATCAAGCTCCATGAACAAGTTCTTGCTCCCCCACATATGGTTGCTTGCACCAGTATCTAGATACCACAAGTTCATGTCTCCCTTTTCTTCTCTCTTGTATGCCAATAATAAAGTTGGTTCCACCTCCTCATGTTTGTTTTCAATAAGGTTCACCTTCTCTTCAAAAGAATCATTTCTACGCTTGGCCGCATAGTGACCAAATTTATTACAATTGTAACATTGAAGTTGGGATTTGTTATGCCTTCTTCCAAAAAATCGATAATTATTTCCTCTTCCTCGTCCTCTTACATAATAGGTGTTTTGACATCTTTCATTCCCGTTGAATGAATTTTTGAAATTATTTTCTCCTCTACCAGGGCCTCGTCAGTCGGGTCCTCCATGGCCGCTACCACAGTCTCGACCTCGACCTCGAATTCTTTGACTTTGCTCTTGCCTTCCTTCTTTCTCCTAAAGAAAAGTTTTAATTGAAGCACTTGCTCTAATGACTCTTGCTTCTTGTTAAGTCGTTTTTCATGGCCTAGCAGCAACGACCTCATGAGTGCATCAACCGCCAACGTGTCTAAATCTTTAGACTCTTCAAAAGTTACAACAATGTAGTCAAACTTGTTGTCTAAGGAACGAAGGATTCTTTTACCACGTAGTTATCCTTCAAATCTTCACCATACCTTCGCAAATTATTCACAATAGTCAACATTCTTGTGAAATAATCCAAAACTAGTTCGGAATCTTTCATTCTCAAAGCTTTATATTCAACTCTTAAAGTTTGAAGGCGAACTTTCTTCACCTTCTCAACACCGACATGGAAAGTTCCGAGAATCGGCCATGCTTCTCTAGGGTGGTTACTTCAGCGATCTTTTGCAACAAAACATCATCCAAACACTGGTAGATGAGTGAAAGAGCCATTTGATCCTTCTTCTTTGTCGCCGTCAATACATCTCTTTGGGCTTGAGTCAAAACAGTTACGTCTTGTGCTTGTGTAAAGCATGTTTCTATAAGCTCTCACAAGTCTTGCATTCCAAAAATCACCTTAATGTGGATACACCAATTCTCATAATTTTAAAATGGAAATATTCCATTATTTGCAATCTCTCTCTCTCTCTCTTTGATACTAAAAATCCGGCTTTGATACCACTTTGTTGAGGGCAAGAGCACACACACTCACAATATGAAGAAGATAATATAAGAAAAAAGACTTAATATTCTATTCTTCACTCATGATAGAAACACTAGATTACATGTTAATTTATACTAAACATAAAATGTAACTCTATTCCTAATTAGTAATTAACCACCATAATACTTATAAACCTCCAATAACTCCGTTATTTTCATAACCACACAATAAACTCTCAATTACTTTGTGTAACGCCCACTAACATGACTCTTGAAATACTAATAGAATATAACTCCCAAGAAAATAAGAATAAAGTTTATTTCCAACAAGAACTCACTTGGCTAAAGTCCGAGATATCATCAAATATGTCATGGCTGTCATGTTGTACATCTTCACCATCATCCTGCGGACAATTAGGACGAATTTTTTCCATTAGTATATCTCTGAAATGATTTTCGTTAAAAATTTAAACGGGAATGGCAATTATGAATTTACTCATAGAAGCTCCTTTTAGTTTTGTACCCACAAAGTTCATCAACTCAAAATGCCTCAATAAACCAATGGAAGAATCAAATCTGCAATGGCTGGTTTCATAAAAAATTGTAAACCAGATGGAAGTAAAAAGCAACGGAAGCAGTATACCTTTGCTTAACGATGACAATGTTTTGGAATTGACAAGCCTAATAAAGTAAATATGCAAGAATTCATGTGGTTCAATCCAAATTCATTAAGACATAAAATTTACAATTTTAAAAGAGCTGCCAGCAACCACAGTTGGACTCCCAAGTGGAAGGCAACAAACCTAATCAAAGGCCGATCGTGGAGTAAAAAGGCAGTCACTGTAAGCTATTCCTCCAAACAAAAATCTGTTTCCACATTTGGCAGAGTTTATGCTTAAGTCAAAGATTTATGCTGCTATAACGTGGCTCAAACATTTTGATGCATGCTTTCTGTATCTTTTTAAGATTTCTGTTTCAAAACAAGACATTTTGAATTATTCGAATCATAATTGCTCTAGCGAATAACTAAAGAAAATAAATAGATAGGAGAGAGAAATAGAAGAAAAAAGAAACTAATTCTATAAAAATCGCCCAGAGGCCACATTTGGGCAGTGTTTATGCTTAAGTCAAAGATTTATGCTGTTATAACGTGGCTCAAACATTGTGACGAGACCTTGCACAAGTCATATCTACCTCAGTACTGGTGCCATTTTGTCAAAAGATCAGCAAGAGTGTCAACCCTTGTCTTAGCAAGCAAATTATAAATTTGAAGAAAGCAACCTACCCTGGATTAGATGCCCATGATGCTTGCTTAACCTGGGATACTACTAGCATTTCACATCCTCTTGAAAGGTACAAGTGGGATCATATTCCCTTAGTACTATGCATCATCAGAATTGATCAGCTCATCTACCTAAGTGAATTTCTCTGAGAAGTGTTCCTTAGTAAAGGTTTACTTTGCTTGATGGGAAAACTGAGCAGGGATCAAAGTTGAAATGAACAGATATACATTCCAGATCTTCCAGCAGTGACAATGCAGAAACCAACAATACATACTTTAGAAAACCACTGTAAATAAAATATTCTAGAGGGCCAAAAATGTTTAAGTTACGTAAACTAGCAAACACAAGAACGAAGCACAGCTTTGCAAAAGAGGGAAAAAAGGAGGTTTACCATATTTTAGGTAAAACAAAATACAGCAACAGGAATGATCAGAGATTGTAAGATATAGGCTCATCAAAACAAGCTGAATGCAGCATGACTGAATGTGCACAATTAGTTCAGGAAGAAGACTATCACTTACAATTTCACTTTTCATTTGCTCTATGGCCTTCTCCATATCAGATATGTGTTGACTGAGAGCCTGTAGAATATACATTTGAAGTGAGAAGATACGTAGTTAAGTGGATGCCATCTGTGGAAGGATGTTAAATATGAACAAACCTCATGTCGCTGCATGGCCACTGAACGCTTCAATGCTTTTGCTTTTGTTAGAAGGTTTCTTGGCCTCAAGCTAATGGGTCGTCGATAATTCTTTCCGCGATAGTAAATTAGAGTATGACCTTTTGGAACTCTTTCTATTGCAACTAGAATTCCACCACTTTCATATTCCAATAATCTTGCCGTTTCCTCAACAAAAGCAAGGCTTTTTTGCTTTGATATCAACTTCACAAGTTCTCTATGCTTCCAATGTAGATGCATATTCTCAATAACCCCATCAAAAACACCACGAATGCCTGTTGCATCCACACACGCCAACTACTTAATTATAAATGTAGATAACACACGATTAAAGCTTTAAAGAAAGACAACCCACCAACAGGTAAGTATGGCTTCATTCTTAGTCCAACCCTTCGAAACATAGATCTTTCCTCCTCAGTTATTGTTTCCTGGTCATCAGAAGGGCCCACAGGAACCATAGATGCTTCTAACTTAGCTAACAATTTCTCTGCTTTATGCAATTTAGTCTGGGCCTGTTTAAGCATTCAAATCAAACTAAGTCAAATCTAAATCGACCAAACAGTTGTGTTACACGATAAGAACAGCTAACATAAGAAACAGGCTTTAATTTTTGCCAAAATGAAGACCAGATGAACAACCACCACCCATTCAAGAACAGGACTGCGTATTGGTAGAATCCGAACAGGGAAAAGAGTTTCTTTTTGTTTTGTTAAGACACCAAAAAGATGATCAAATGCACTCCCTGTGTTCTAGATGTCATACAAACAAAGAGAAATACAAAAGAAAGAGAGAAAGATGCAAATAACATAAAACGAGGGAAGGATCAGATCATGGCTTTGACTTGCGTGGAGAAGTTATGGTTATGAGCTGGATTTAGAATGCCTGCATAAAACAAATAAAAGAACTACTTTGAGCGCAATTAGGACACCCCGATTTAAATATCTTCACACCTAACCTATGAAGTTGTGGTATCCCAAGTAATTACTTGTTAGACTACAAAAGTATCAATAAAACACTCCATCTAAACATCCCCAGAAATAAACCCCATTTTCCTTACAAAACCGAGATACTTTATGTTAAAGTTGTTAAAGTTATGTGTGTATTGGACTGTAACTAGATTAGGTTTAGGATTTGTTTCCCTATGTAAATAGAATAGCAGATTAGTTAGAGTTATTGTTAAATTATGTCTCGTTTTACTTGTATAAATATTACACGTGATGAATAGAAATTTATCCTGAACCGTTAAATTTAACATGGTATCAGAGGGGGAAAAAAATCCCTAGTTGTCACCCACCACCAAACCCTAGCTACCATCGTCAGAATCCTGCACCGCAGTCGCAGTCGTCATTGGTCAGTGCGTTTGTTGTTGAGCGTCGTTGTTGCTTTTCCCTCTTTATCTCTCGTTCTCTCTGGCTATCTCTGTCACGATAGAACCAGTTTCCGGCAACCACCAGTCCAGTCCAGTCCAGTCCAGTTTTTGGCTATCTCTGGCTATCTTGTTCTCTCTGGCCATCAATCTAGTTTCTAGCGACCACCTGTTTCCATATCTGTTTTCCAGTTTCTGGCAACCCTCTGTTTCCATTTTCCAGTTTTCGGCCAATTTCCAGATCCGGTTATCGCTCTCCGACGACCCTCTGTTTTCCAGTTTCCAGCGACCACTGCATACAGCAGTCAAGCCGCCGCCACCACTTAGTTTTCCAATTTTCGGTGACCATCGCCTGCTCTGTTTTCCAATTTCCGGCGATCCTTAGACCGTCGCCGCCGTTGTGTTTTTCAGTTTCCGGCGACCACTGTGGTATCATCAGGGGCCAGGGCCCACTGCATCCAACAATTAGATCGCCGCTGCCGTTGCCACCGCTGTGGCCTGTTGCTCAGAGCGCTCTCTGTTTAGCTGCTGATTTGATTCGCAGCTTATCTGTGTTTGCCCAGCCAACTCAGCCACCGTACAGATCAATATCTAGTTCGTTATCTTTTTTATAGTCGCTTCCGCTAATCGTTATTTTTTTTCCGATCACTTGTTGGTTTTTGTTGGGTGTCTCTTCCATTCTAGATATGGCTACGGATCCAAAACCTGTGGACCCAAAACCTGTTTCAATCGGTTCGTTTGGTTCTACAAACACCATGAGCAACTATGACCGGCCCAATGAACGAACCTTTGACAATTGGATATCTGTTCTATCAAATTGGACAATATCAATTATTTGATTTGGTCTCGCACTTTCACATTAGCTATTGAAGCCCGTGGGATGTCCAAGTTTATTGAGGGCTCTGTTCTTCCTCCTAATGAGAGTGAGCCTGTTGCACTTAAGCGCTTTAAATTTCGAAAATTTTTAGTTATGACTTGGTTATTTACCTCGATGAGGGATGACATTCGTCGCACCTTTCTACTCCTGGATACCCTGTATAAGATTTGGACTACTGCAGCCCAAATCTACTAGCAACAAGGTAATATGCCCAGAGTTTTGAGTTGTGAAAGCGCCTTCTCACGTTGGATCAACACCATTAGTTTGTTGCTGTGTATTATGCGGAGTTAAGTGGAGTATGACAGGAGTTTGACTACTATCAGGGCTTTCAGACTGTTTATGCTGATGATGCTACAACTTGGTTAACAAGATTGGAAAAAGATCGTTTTTATAACTTCCTTGCTGGCTTAGATATAGAATATGATCAGATACGCGTACAGGTGTTGGGACGTGTTCCGTTTCTATCTTTAGGCGAAGCTTACGCCATTGTCTAGCAGGAGGAGAGTCGGACGGGTGCTATGGTGCACACTCCTTCTGATCGTTCTGCCTTGCTTGCCACCCCTTCATCAGGTGGCAAGTCCCAGTCTAATGTTAGCAGCAGGGCTCGGGATCGTGAGTCTCTAAAGTGTGACTATTGCAATAATCTCAGTCATACCAAAGATTTTTGTTGAAAATTACATAGACGCAGTGGTCGTGGTTGTGGCCCCGAGCATTCTCAAGTCTAGGCTTTCAGAGTCAGCTCCTGCCACCTTGCCATATTTTGGGTTCAGTACTGGGGTTCAAGCATCTTCTGCTCATGTTGGTGATTTTTCTTAGGGGAAAAATACACGCTCTCAGGCGTCTTATGGCTCGAGCTGATTCTCTATCTACCATAGCTTCCGCTTTCACAATAGCCACCACATCATCCAATTTTGCCAACATAGGTATCTCAATTAGTGTACTTACTGCCACTTCTGTTGTTCCCTGGATTATAGATTCCGGTACTTCCAATCATATGACAGGTTGTTCCTTCGTATTTGATTGTTACTCTATTTGTTCTAGTTAGGATAAAGTCAGAATAGCCGGCGGATCATTCTCTGCTATCTCAAAGAAAAGTTCTGTTCGCTATTCTCCTTCTTCGTTTCCTTTTTCAGTTCTATATATTTCAAATTTTGCTCCTAACATTTAGTCTGTTAGTAATATTACTTGTGCTGCAAATTGTTCAGCGATTTTTTTCCTACTCGTCGTATTTTTTAGGAACTGGATACGGAAAAAGTGATTGGTAGTAATAAAGCACATGGTGGTCTCTACTTCTTGGACTTTATGCCCCGTACAACTTCTACACCCATGCTATGTGATCTAGCTCTACAAGCAACTACAAATTTTGCACTTTCTATGTTACACCAGTGACACCATAGATTAGATCATCCCTCTTTCGAAACCTTAGCAAAACTTTTTTCTCATTTAGTTCAACATTGTCCTAGGAATCAGTTTTTTTGTGAAGCCTGTGAACTTGAAAAACATAAACATTCCTTTTATGCACCTATTAATAAAAGAAGTGACACTCTATTTATGGTTATTCATTCTGATATTTGAAATCCTTCCCCCGTTCTCTCTCTAAAATGTCACGGTGGTTTGTCACTTTTATTAACTGTTTTTCTCGTGTCACTTGAGTATATTTACTTAAGTCTAAAGGTGGCGTCTTTTCCTATTTTCAATCCTTTCATGCCATGGTTCGCACTCAGTTTGATTCACAAATTAAAATTCTCCGTAGTAACAATGGTACTGAATATATTGATAAGAAATTTTGGGCTTCCTTAGATATCAATGGTATACTTTCTCAGACCACTTGTGTTGACACTGCACAACAAAATAGAGTTACTGAATGCAAAAATCAGCATCTTGCTAAGGTTGCTTGCTCTCTTTTGTTTACTATGAATGTTCCTAATTTTTATGAGGAGAAGCCCTTTTAACTGCCACCTACCTTATAAACCGCTTACCATTCAGTGTTCTCCACTTTAAAACTCCTCTATAATGTCTCACTAACAACTTCTGTGTCACAACACTTCCCCCGCGAGTTTTTAGTCGTATGTGTTTTGTTCAAGCTCATCATCCCTCGGGTGGCAAATTAGGTCCTAAAGCCCACAAATGTATTTTCATTGGATACTCCCCTACCCAAAATAGATACAAATGCTATGAACCTTCCTCTAAAAAGTTTTACATCTCTATGGATGCCACTTTTTGGAAGTCTGAGTTGTTTTACTCTCCCTCTCTTTCATTTTTTCCGGAGGAGTCTAGTTAGGAAAAGATGTCTACCTAGTATACTCATATTGAGGGGGAACCCATGTTTGCTAAAGGGGAAGCCACACATGACAACCATAGTGAGAGGGAGCCTATATTGGCTAAAGGAGCCGCCACACATGACGTTGGTGGTAATATGGGGGAACGACTACACCGACTACAACAGAAAGACTTAAAAACCTACACTAGCCAAAAGAACAAAAAATCCTCACGTGCAATACCACACTGTCCATCACAATCACCTACTCCAATTCCAGATTCTTCGGCTGACCCATCTGGTAATGACACTTCTTTTATTGAAACTCCCTTTAATAATTCTAATATTGCATCTGATAATCTTTCTATTGCTCTTCGAAAAGGTGTTAGGTCATGTGCTCAACATCACATTTCTTAGTTTGTTTTTTATGATCGTTTATCTCCTTCGTATCATGCTTTTGTTTCATCTCTATCTTCTATATCTATTTCACAGAAATGGCAGGATGCAATAATGATACCGAAGTGAAAATGAGTAATGGTAGAGGAGATGACAGTTTTGAAAAAGAATGGCACTTAGGAGCTAGTATCACTTTCAGAGGGAAAGAAAGCAGTAGGATGTACGTGAGTTTTTATTGTTAAGCAGAATGCTAACGATACAGTTGAGAAATACAAGGCGAGACTTGTCGTCAAAGATTTTACTCAAATCTATGGTATTGACTACGAGGAGACGTTAGCTCTAGTGGCAAAGATGAATTCTGTGGGAGCTTTACTCTCTTGTGCGGCAAATTTGAATTGGCCTCTTCATCAGTTTGATGTGAAGAATGCATTTATTTATTGTGAGTTAGAAGAGGAGGTGTGTATGGATATACCACCAGATTTTCCTTCCTCTAAGTAGAAGAAAAGGTGTGCAGATTAAAAAAGACCCCTTATGGGTTGAAACAGTCACCTAGAGAATGGTTTGGCAGATTTTCAAAAGCTATGTTGCAATTCGGATACAAATAAAGTCATGCCGATCACACTATATTCAATAAAGGGAGTGCTGGTAAGATCGTTGCCTTTATTGTTTATGTTAATGATATAATAATGACAGACAACGATATGGATGAAATTCTTAGTCTCAAATCTAGTCTAGCTTAAGAATTCGAGATTAAGAATTTCGGACCACTAAAGTACTTTCTAGGAATTAAAGTGGCAAGGTCCAGTTGGGGTTTGTTTATCTCCCAACGGAAGTACATCCTTGATCTATTGGAAGAAACAGCTATGTTGAATTGTAGACCTGCAACTTCCCCTGTTGAGGCAAATCATCAACTCAGTTAAGACTCGGGGAAACACACGGATAAGGAAAGATATCAGCGTCTAGTGGGCCGACTGATATACTTAGCTCACACTCGGCCAGATGTTTCTTATGCAGTGGGTATTGTTAGTCAATACATGCATGATTCTCATGCTTCACACTTGGACGCAGTCTATCGTATTTTGAGATATCTCAAATCAGTTCCAAGAAAAGGGATCTTGTTTTCAAATCACGATCACGTACAGTTGGAAACATTCATTGATGCCAACTGGACTGGTTCTAGGGACGATAGACGTTCTACTTCTGACTACTATACTCTCCTTGGTGTAAATTTGGTTACTCGGCGAAATAAGAAACAATTAGTGTCACCAGATCCAATGCAGAAGCTGAGTATCGAGCTATGACTCATGGAGTTTGCGAGCTTGTGTGGCTCCAAACCTTATTACGTGATTTGGAAATATCTGATAATGGTCTAATGAAACTCTACTATAAAAACAAAGCTGCCATAAACATTGCTCATAATCCTGTTCAACATGACAGAACGAAGCATATTGAAATTGACAGATACTTTATTAAGAAAAAACTAAGTGATGAGTCGATATGTATGCCTTTTATGAAATCTGAAGATTAGTTAACCGACATCTTCACGAAAGGACTGGGTAGCAAGAGTTTCTACTTATTGTGTTCAAGTTGGGCCTGAATGATATATTCACACCAACTTGAGGGGGAGTGTTAAAGTTGTTAGAGTTATATGTGTGTAGGATTGTAACTAGATTAGATTTAGGATTTGTTTCCCTATGTAAATAGAATAGTAGATTAGTTAGAATTATAGTTAAATTAGGTCTCGTTTTACTTGTATAAATATTACACGTGACAAATAGAAAATTTATCCTAAACCATTAAATTGAACACTTTAGTTTCAATTAAAGCAGATACTTAACTGCTCTTTGGTTTCAGGTCCATCGCCAACGAAAATGAGAGCCTAATTTCCTAGAAGTCATAAGGCAAGAATCTATGATTCAAACAATTGAGACAAACAGGTCGTCTCCATAAAAGAGTGGCAACAAATAGTTGACCAAACAAAGAAGCCAGTCACTTTAAATATGATGCATATGTGGATAAAAATCAAGAATGGTTAAGTCATTATTGAACTTAATCAAGAACAGATAAGTCATCTAATAGTCAAAGGCGTCCACCGATGGTATGCCAACTGCTTGAAACAAGCAAATAATAGATCAAGTTGACATGCTAAGTTTGTTCAATCAACAAAGGGAACAGGCTTTGTTATGGCACATAATTACAGATTGATGCAATCATGCAAGTACATTTCAGCTATTGAAAACTTCAGTCGGCATGCAAAGTTTGCAGAATTAATAAAAGCAACAGGCTTTGTAATACAGATTGATGCAATCATGCAAGTACATTTCAGCTATTGAAAACTTCAGTCGGCATGCAAAGTTTGCAGAATTAATAAAAGCAACAGGCTTTGTAATACAGATTGATGCAATCATGCAAGTACAGTTATTGAAACTTCAGAATAACATACAATGCTCAGTTTATGCTCCATTCGCTTGACTGCCCTAGCATGCTTTAGTCTTGAAGCTGCTTCTATCATCTTCTCACGTTCTTCATTAGACATTTCTCTTCCCCACCGGGCCTGAGCCTCATAAAATTCAGCTAGGGTACCAGCTTGAGCTTGCCCATCTTCAACCATCAAAGATGCTTCTACAGTCCCACTCCGCACCTTTTCTTCTGCATCTTGGATCTGTTTAGTCATTTCCTGTCTTTCTACTAAAGAAGCAGCTACAGTTGTAGGTAGGAAATCCTTTCCGCGGTATAGAACAATGAAGTATTTGTTTCTGAGCAGTAAGACACCTCCTGTTAGGTTCTGAGATATAGTCAGGAGTTAGAACCAGTCGCATGGACTATTGCTCACAGATATTACATTTTTACACCTTCTGTCATAAAGTCATATCATAAAATCGTGAAGAAACCAAGAAACTGGACCACATGCCAACACACCTTAATCTCCTCAGCCATTAATTTGTTGTTTGTATTCTGGATTCCACGTTTCACAGCAATTTTCACAATTAGACTTTTCTCCCAAAGCTTGATTATAGCAGCTGCCAAGCCCTGATGATTTCTGTTTCTCCCTTGTGAAGGAGTTCAGCGTAAAGTTAACATCGGTAATAGGCATAATAGTAAAATTTACACAAGGAAAAAACACAAAGCAGGTAACAATACCAAGGGCAAAATGACAAGGAAGTGATTTTGCATGTTTCCGCAAGTTCGTCAGCTCAGCATTGGTTAGTCGTGACCGCATTCCAGTTGGAAGAAGCCTGAAAGGTGTTTTGAAGCTAGGAATTGTCCGAGGAAGCAAATCAGCATCAACAGGAAGTATTCCTGTACCCCACCAATCCTCAAAACGTGGACCTAAACCATCTAGTAGACTATTATACTCCACTTCCTCTTCAGTCATAGTCTCAGAGAGCACTGAAGCAGGCATTTCAGTCTTCTCCCGAAATGAAGAACCATTCACAATATTTTCAATTGGTTTCCCAGCATTAGAAACGTCTGGCACGAAAAGAGAATCATCTTCTCTATCCATGGATTTTGGAATCTGAGATGGCCCTTCATAGTTACTTCCCCGAAAAACCACCATAACACTCCCAGACCTCCATATGACTAATCCTCCACTTCGACGCTGACCATCACATCAGGAAGTTAGATGCGAGTATGCAGTTGTTTTCAAAATGGGTTTCAATTTTACATGAGCAAAACAACTACTAAATGAAACATAATAGCAAAATGGTTCTACCAAAAGTTATGACCCTCAGTTTAAGGAAGAAAATAGAAAAGAAAAGCACAGACCAAAGCATTTAGAAAGCTAGCAATTGAACCTAAAACATTAACAACATTAACAACAAATATGTCGACGAGAAATTACATTACAATCCAAAACTACCTAACCTAAGAGATATAGATACTTAAACAGGGATGTGTGGGAAAACTAAAACACAAACTATTTATTTAGGAAAACTCTGAATCCCTAGTGCTGGTTTCTCTTAGCTGAAACAGGTAACCTGGAACCAAAAGGTGAGTACAAGGTTTGTCTGTATGAAATAGATGTCTAAACCAAGTAGAACCTCTGATGACCCATCAGCCAGATCCTGATAGGCATGGAATGATGGAGACTGGAGAGATTGACAGGCTCAGAAGTTAATCCCATGAGATCCGTGATTCGACTTCGTAAGCATGGATATTACCAAGTTCTGTACATTTCAGAGGCTTTTCATACTTGACAGAGGAGTAGTTAATCCCTTCTTTCTTTCAGAGTTGAGAACCTAGCTTAAGGTCAGTCACATCGTACCAACCAACAACCTGTAATCAACTTCGAGTCAGATGCAGATCTATTTTCATTTGTAAGATAAACCAAAGAACATAGAGTCAAGATTTAGGGCGTTCTTTGTTGTTGCCAATGTCAAATTCATCACCATCCAAAAAAACCAGAATACCAGATTACAAAAAATAATAAGGAACCAGGTCCTGGACTAGCAACAGCTTCACCACCCACAAGCTGCCTGCTGAAACACAAAACTCTGTCCATAACTATTCCTATGTCTTCCTAATATGCTGGTAGGTACGTTCAACTGGCACAGATCATATTTTTTTCCTAATGAGCTAGTAAAGTTCTTCCAAGCACTCACTCTAGCCCTTCCACTGTCTTCAATTGCTTAAGTCAACCCCTGAACATCTCTAGTATGTCTTCCAAACAGATTCAAATTGATGTAACCATTATCACTATAGATGACCTATTGGAAGCGTTGATTTTCCTTCAGATTGAAGGTCCACATTCTTGATCAATTGCTTGATTAAGTAGGACATCTTTGGATGTGAAATTCAATTTGAATTCTTTGGGACCCAAAATACAAACGAAGTTCCCATGTGCTCTCACCCTTATTGTTCAAAAGAAATATTTATTCCAATGTACTTATTGCCTTCTCAGCCAAGCTAGAATACTACACGGTACAAGCATGCACCACCTCGGAAAATTTTAAGTAAATGATGGACACTGCATTCCACAGGCATCGCCAAGCTGCTTCCATGGAATAGTTCAACAAAAGTTCTCACTTCAAACGTCATTTCTAGGGTTGTCAGTAGCTCCTATTTCTAGTAGAAGAATCAAATGAATATCACCCATGGAATTCAATGGTTAACTAAATTTTAAAAGCAAATAAAAAAGAACAAAAGCAAACATATACTCAATATACCTAAATCCATTGAGATGCTAGTTCTGATCGATCACCAGGAAAAACACACTTGCAAACCTAAAAGAGATACGGAATGATACCACTCTGATGGCATATTTATCCAGCACAAGTATAGACTACAAAAATTAAGACGGAGTGAATAAGACGGATCATGGGATCCCAGACTTCGACCATAATAACCTAGGAAATCACTCACCAAGGACCAGATATCGAATGAAGCCCACAAGTAGCCGAGGACGGATTCACTCAAGCAACGTGTTTCCTATCTTCCTTCACATTAACAAACATAAAAAAATCAAACTACACTAGCCTTTCACAGTGGAGAAAATGATATTGGCGAAGAGGACACTTCTACAGGGTGATATGGAATAGTTTACTAGTACCAGTATAGCCATAGAGGTCAAAGTGAAGGCTGCAGGTGAGGATGCAGTTAGTAACGAAGAATCTTTGGCCCGTAGATCACGACTTGAGTCTTTCTTTCTAAGGGCCCATTCAAGCTTCTTGTTCAGTTATTCAGAGGAAAACTTTATTAAGTTCTTTGGAGATTATTGATAGGGCATAATGGTCTCATATTTCTTCCTGATGATTTTTATTCACTGGTGGTTTTATTTCATAACCATAGAGCTCAAGTTAGTGTTACACCACACTTCAACAAGTGAAAATAACATCCAAAAACAATAAAAAAAACAACAGTTACAACCCAACAATATAACTGAGCTGGTTTACCAACAAGTACACCAAACAAATAAACAAAAAACTAACTAGGTTTACGAACAACTGAAAGAAATCAGTGATAAAGGCCATGCCTGCAAATAGAGTGACAATTCACACATAACCATTAAAAAGCCACCAACCTCAACGATCTCATGTGCAGTCTTCATGTCATGTGCCAAGCTCTCATGGAATTTAAGCCTAACCAATTCAGACTTCCTCCACTGCTCATGAATCTTTTCGAGGACAGCTCCAGTAACCCCTGCCTTGGCGACACTCACCCTTTCCCTAAGTGTCATCCCAAGCCGCCTCAGCCTCCTCAACTCCGTATCCTCAAGAGTTAATTCCGCCAATGTTGGCGCTTTTGCTGCCCTCTTCTTCTTCACTTCTCCCTCACACTCTCTCTCGTGTTCTCTTCCCACCACCCTCTCCCACGGCAAGAACGACTCCTCCTCCTCCTCCTCTTCAACCAATATTTTATCAGGTCTTACCCAATCCCTCCTCAATAAATCCCCCAATTTCTCCTCTCCAGTAATTAGCATTGCCGCCGATTTCTCTCTCTCCTCTCCCTCATTTTCTTCTTCTTCTTCGTTATCAGAACCATGCCCTAAATTTCTCAACCTAAGAACAATTCTCTCAATGGCAGTAGTCCGAGTCGAGCCTGTCTCCCTCTTCCCATCAACATCCGGAGTTCGGGCCCCATCCGCAGCCCGGGTTGAATTTTGGGGACTACTAGAGTTGGCATTTGGAGTTGTAGGGGTCCATTTATTGAGCCAAGAAGCAGAGGAAGGCTTGGATTTTAGGGGAAAACTAGAGTTAGGGTTTTCTGTGGGATTCTTCCGGGGCTCCTCATCGTCCCAGGCATAGCGGTTTCGGTCATTGTTGGTGTTTCCGGCGGTGGAGTGGAGAGTAGAGAAGGTCTTGAGGAGAGAGGGGGTGGGGTAGAAAAGGAAGCGGCGGTGGAGAGAAGACGGTATTGAGGAGTGAGAGGTGAATGAGATTGTGCCGCGGATTGGGATTTCTGATAGTTTCGCCATTTTGGGATAGCCGGATGCCAGTTTAAGCTTCTTCTTAATGTTCCACCTCTCCCTGTAACCTCATCTAGAGAGAGAGAGAGAGTTGTGGGCAGCTTGCAGTTGGAGATTTGAAGCAGATAACGATAACACCTTCTTATGAAATGGATATTTTCTGATGCATAGCGCGAACCCACTTTAACTCGATTTTGTTGGTTGGGTTGGTTTGAATTTCCCACCTCCACAATCTGCACCAAAAAAATTTCGTCTTTTTCTTGTATATACTTACATTTTCGATTTTAGTAGAATCAGATTGTATATCCTTACATTTTCTAAAATTACAGTACATACCTTCACTTTTTTATTCTACGGAAAATTAGTTAAAACTCCTAATATAACAACTATTAAAATTAAATTTTCATTAATTTATTTAGTAAATTCGGATCTTATATTTTAAAAGTACCAACATATTAGGTCATTTAATGGACTAAACTACCTTAATTAATATTTGCTTTGTAATTTTATTTTTTTGGAACACTCTTTCACTTCGCATTTTTTGAGCAACTTTCGGACTCCGATTCCACTACTTCCATCGCACACCTGCTGTAAACAGATTTTGACGAACATATCTTGAAGATGAATCAACTGATACTACTTCCTCATCTGTATTATTACCATTCGTATGCCCACAACACTCAATATGATTCCTTTCTTGTTAACTCTCTCTTTCTTCACTTTGTGGCATATTGTTTGAATCTTAGCATTCACTGCACACTTGAAAGCATTTAATCTCTTAGAATCCCCAAGCACCGACTCTATCGCATCGCAAAAATTCTAAAAGTTCAAACGTGCATATTTGCTACAAAGCTTATACGTTGTCCGATCGTAGGCATAGTCCACCGTGTCATTAGCTGCCACTTATCTTCTCTTATAGTCCATTGTTCACATCCATTTTGTTCGCCGCCGTTTATATCTTCACTCACAGTACAAAATAGAACAGATGAGGTTATCTGTTTCATTTATACTGATTTTCTGTATCTTTTACATAGAATAGGAACAAATAATGTTATCTGTTCATAGCCATGCGAAAATATTATTGTGTCATTATATGTTATTTTCAATAGCTGATAAAGTTGTATTGGTAATGTAAACATTTGATGTTGTGGAATTGCAGGTTACTATTGTATAAGTGTGATGGAACAATTTTTATTATTTTGCAAGAATAGCACAGTTATCCTTGTTGTTAAGATAACTAATAGTACAAGTTTTGAAAATGTTTTATAGATAATTTGCAAAAAATGTAAAAATTTATTGGCACATAGATCTTAGCTATTCTATTATTTGCCGGATCATGCGAATTGCATTCTTGACAATGAAATTTTTTTTGATAATATGGTTGTGTTGGTTGCTTTATATGGAATTAATCATTTGGATGTACGTGTGTTGGATGATATTTCACCTTGTGATATTGGTGATATCATTATTTCTAGGAGTGGTAGTGGTGAAGTCGCTAAATCTAGTAGAATTCGTGAATTAGAGCCTAATCATCTTGATAAGTTTTGTTATCATCAAGAGACAGTTCGTTTACCAACAAATTGGGTGAACTTACTTAGAAATAATAGCCAAGAATTTAGAAGGGGTGTAGACGAGTTTAGAGATGCTCTATCGAAGTATGCGATTGAAGTTGACTTTATGTTCAATTATATAAGGAATGACAAATTAAGATTTACTGCAGAGTCTTCTAAAAAAGAATCAACAAGTTGCAAGCGGTTTATTCATGCAACTCTGGAAAAATCAAATGGATTCTTTCGTATTAAAGAATTCAATAATGAGCACAGCTATGACGGTACATTTCGTAGTTCTAAAAATTCTCGTATGAGTTCAAAATTAGTTGCATAAGAGATTGATCAAGAAGTTCGTAGAAAGCCTTCGTATTCATCCATAGATGTTATGAAACTATTTGAGAATCGGTATGGCAGTAAAATCAATTACCATCATGCTTGGTTGAGTGTTCAGAAGGCTAGGACTGAATTATTTGGTGATTATGCATTGTCGTTTGACCAACTCCGATGGTGTGCTACTGCTGCAAAGGAACACAATCCTAGTAGTGTAGTGGATGTTAAATATGATGATGTTACTCATCGATTTAGGAGGTTGTTTCTGACTTTTGATACATGTATTAAAGGTTTCGAGTTCTGCCGTCCCTTATTGTTTTTTTATGGTACTTTTTTAAAAGGGAGATATAAAGGATGTATTCTAGCAGCAACAGGAAATGATGTCAATCAAGGTTAGTGTATTGTCTAGTATGCAGTATCAAACAATGTTATGTTGCATGATTTGTACATTATTTCTAGTTGAAAGTATGAGAACAGATAAGTTTATCTGTTTGTATGTTCTGCAGAAATACATACACAAATTATAACAGATAACTTTATCTGTTTTTGTTGCGTGATCTTTACAGTATATATTTTACAATATCAGAACAAATAAGGTTATCTGTCTATATATAATGGAGAAATTCAGACATAAATTAAAATAGATAACTTTTATCTTTTTATATGTTCTGCACAAATACAGACACAAATTATAAATTATATTTGTTTTACTGTATAGTCTTTATAGTATGTATAGTTTACAATATCAGAACAGATAAGGTTATCTATCTATTTATAACGGACAAATTCAGACACAAATTAAAACAGATGACTTTATCTATTTGTATGTTCTGTAGAAATACAGACACAAATTACAACAGATAAGGTTATCTGTTTGTATATTCTACAGCAATACAGACAAATTACAACAGATAACTTTATCTGTTTTGTTGTATGGTATTTACAGTATGTATAGTTTACAATATTAGAACATATAAGGTTATCTGTACGATTGTGTTCTGACTATATCAAGATGTTTTACTATTGCACATGATAATGTTATGCTGCTTATTTATTTATTTTTGTGGTAATGTAGGATTATTTCTATTGGCCTTTCGTGTGGTTGATTCAGAGAATGATGAGAAGTGGTTGTGGTTTTTGTCAAAGTTGAAAAATATTTTATCAAATCGTGCAATTACAATAATATCGGATCAACATTCTGGTCTTGTGAAGTATGTGCCAGAGGTTTTTCAGGATGGATATCTTAGTTATTGTTTGTTGCACCTGAAATTAATTTGAGGGATAAATTTTTTGCTGGTTTATCTAATGGAATTAGGGAATAGGTGGCCAACTTATTTAATGATTATGCATATGCACCTTATTTTTTTATTTTGAGACTGCTCTAGTGCAATTTTATACCATTGGTGGAGAAAAAGTTCAAACATTTATATTTACTTACCATATAAAAATTGAGCGAATGCATATTTTAGAGGAAATTGGTATGGTAAAATGTGCTCAAATGCTGCAAAATCATTTAACAAATGGATACTTGGTGCTCGACACTTGCCAATTGTCAAGATGATTGATCAGATAAGGATCCAACTGATGAATCAAATGTGTGCTGTGAGAACCCGAAAATATTTTTTAAATAAATTGCCGGAATTTGATTTAAAAAGTGATTTTATACACTTTATGGAGATATATTATTTGGGAGTTTATGTGTAATGTATGTGAGATAAGGGCGTTGTGGGTGACAAGTATAATAATGAGGGGTGTAAGTGTGTTTGAGCATTTAAATAGGGCCACATCAGATTTTTAGGGGAGAAGCCCAGATTTTTCTCTCTCTTCTCCTCTCTTTTCCCGCTGGTTTCTCTTAGGAGTGTGTATATGTTAGCTCCTCCAAACCCACTTCACAAATCTTGCTAAAAACCTC